>SSNS01000568.1:8501-37019 GCA_006937985.1 Aphyosemion australe
TAAAAATGGTAGATGGCCTGTATTTGATATACCGCTTTCTAGGGTTCTACAACCCCCCAAGGCACTTTACAACACAGTAATCAACACACACATTCACACACTGGTGATGATGAGCTACATAATAGCCACAGCTGCCCTGGGGCACACTGACAGGGGAGGCTGCTGAACAGGCACCACCCTTCCCTCTGACCACCACCAGCAGGCGGTGCATTGAGCGTCTTGCCCAAGGACACAACGATTGTGACAAACAGGGCTCAAACCTGCAACCCTCCTGTTAACGGGTTGGGTTCTTAACTCCTCTGCCACCAGATGTTTTTACTGATAGAAACATTCAAACACCAAACAGGTGTTTTATTAAAATAATTACTTTCAGGATGCTCTGTTTTTGTTCTGCATACATGATCAGAATTGGAATGCAGCCCTTGTTACACCTGTTTGTCCTTCACATTAAAACATCTGCAGCATTTACAGGTTTAAGAGTGAAGGAAACACCTGACGCTCAACATTGGGAAAAGTTTACACAAGCCAATAAAAACTTTATATTTTTCAGAAATCCTGGGTTCATTTTGTTCTGGTGATATCGAGCCACAGTCAGGCTGAAATGTGACATTTTAAACGGAAAAGGGAAATAATAAACCCAAAAGAGAAAAGCAACATGTTGATCAGTGAGAGTTTTAAATAAAAAAAGACTGAAATTTTCAAAGATAATAAAAGTTTTATTGTTTTTTGAGCAGCAGCTTACAAAAGGCGGTTTCAAGCAGAGAGTTTTCATTATTTCATGATTCTTGGAGCCCCATAGACCTTCACTTTGAGGCAGCTGAGCGTTATTTTGGTTTGTGAGGAGCGGATGAAACAGGATGGAGATTTTCGCTTCATGGTGTTGCAGGAGAAACGTTCATCTCGATGATTTAAGCGTTATTGAAAGCCTTTTCAGCCCATTTTTCATTCTGACTCACACAGAACTTCCCTCTGGGAGTCAAGATCCTGCAGACAAATGATTACTTTTATTATTAAAAGAACATGACAGAAGGCCCAGTGTTTTCATGTGGTAAAATCCAGACTCTTTGTGATTATTTATGATAACAACAAAGCAGAAACTTACACAAACCCCTTTGTGGCACAGCTGCCGTGAGTTTTGACGATAGCCATGATGTGAGCCTCTGGGATCCTTTTGGTGAAGAATTTAAAGCAGCAGGTTCCAAGACGCAAGTCGTTTGGGCCGTGAGCTGTTGATGAAGACGAGAAGTAGAGATTATAATCTGCTGTCGGTCAGGATGACTAGAAACATCACCACAGCATCAAACCCTTCACTTAGCAGCAGCTGATTTAACCACACAGACATCAGACTGTCAACAGAAGGTTTCCATCCACACCCAGAAAAGTTTTATTTTTTTGTTGTGTTGTGATGGACAACCCATCCATCCATCCATCCATCCACAGACGGTTATTATCTTAATAAATTAAATCTTATTGGTTGATTAATATTTAGAATCAAATTTAATTAGGAAAAAAAACATTAAATTTAACCAATTTTAAAGAAAAGTACTGCGGTACAAATGACTGCTTTAAAAGGAATTTATTGTTTAATGTTTATGGTAGCCTCACAGCAGGAAGGTTGCAGGTTCAAATCCTAGCTGCAGCCGTTCTGTGTGGAGTAAGCATGTTTTCATGTATGGGTGGGTTCTCCCACAGATCAGAAACATGCATGTTGGGTTAATTGCTGACTCTAAATTGTCCCTAAGTGTGAATGTGTGTCTCAGTGAGGGACTGGAAACTTGTCCAGGGTGTCCCCCGTCTCTGCTGGAGTTAGACACCAGCTCCCTGTGACCCTACTGAGGAAGCAGGCAGCAGTAGCTCAGGAGGTAGAGAGGGTTGTCGAGTAATCGGACGATTGTGGGATCGATCCCGGCTCCTGGCAGAGAATTCTGCTGTTGTGTCCTTGGGCAAGACATTTAACCCTCCCTGCCTGCCGGTTGGTGGTCAGAGGGACCGCAGCCTCGCCTCTGTCAGTGTGCCTCAGGGCAGCTGTGGCTCTGATGCAGCTCATCACCACCAGCGTAAAGCGCTTTGCAGTTCTCTGACTCTGAAAGGCGCTACACAAGTGTGGGTCATTTATCAAGAACCGATTCACTTTATAATTTGTGTCATTAACCCTTTAAGTCCTTACATATTTAATATTAACTGAGTTTTAAAGTTGAACTATTATTTGTCTAATTTTATTATAAAAACTAAATAATCTATTTTATATGTATAGTATTATGGTAAATGGTCTGTATTTGTATAGAGCCTTCTTAGGGTCTACAACCCCCCAAGTCACTTCACAACACCATCAGTCACTCACCCATTCACGCACACCCTGGTGTGAATGTGTGCCAGCAGGCAAGGTGGTTTGGGTGTCTTGCCCAAGGACACAAAGACAGCAACAGACTGAGCGGGGCGCAAACCTGCAACCTTCCAATTGTGGGGTGGGCACTTAACTCCTCTGCCACCATCACCCATTATAACAGTAATAAAGAACTAAAACTAGCTCCATCCACCTCTAGATCATCCAGAGAGCAGTAAACATGTATAGGACAAGATAAGGCAGGTTTCTGATGAAGGTACTAATCCTAATCCTCCATCTGGAGGCTTTAAGGCCAGAAGTGGGATGATAGATTGACCAAAGGGTTACAGAGAGTGTTATGAGAATAAATACAATAAAGCCAAATCTAAAAAGACCAATGTAATAAAACAACTTAAAATTGATCTACAACAAGAAACACCACAGCATCGAAACATAAGAGTCTCGATGGGGCTCAAACTAAACTTAATTTAAAACTCATTAAAGGTTGTTCCAGAGGCTAGTGCCTCGTTTCCATTTAGACCTGATTTAAAACATTCTAATGAAATATCACCTGACTCCAAAAGAACAGAGTCAGTAATGTGTTGATGTGAGACAGAAATCAGACTCACGCATGGCGTTGGTGCTGTAAACGGTGACCAGCAGCAGTAGGATTCCCATCGTGACCCCGAGAGTCTTCATGTTGTCTTTACTCCAGATGTGATGATGCCTCAGTATGCTTGAAACGTTTGAAACCATCCATCCCCATCCCCAAAATTTAAAGCCCATCATTTGTGCTCATCTGCATATTGGGTCACTGTAAGGAAACTAAAAAGCATTTTAGGTCATGTTGTGGTTAAAGACAGGGTGTGCTTGTTTCATATCAGTTGGCAGGAAGCTTGAGAGATTGATCTTACCATGACTTCTCTTATAGCGACTCAGTGATGACGTGATTTCTTTTCTTATTTTCCATTAGTGCATGTCCAACATGAGTGTGAGCGAGTATTTTAATTTAATATATGTTTTCGAACTTCAGAATGCTGAAAAATGCATCTCAACTGTATTTGTAATGCACTTTACAAAGAATAAAGTTGTTACAAAGTGGTTACAAAGACATGAAAAGTGCTGTTGTGCTAATACATGCTTTATTTTGCTACTTGCCTCAGGTGAAAGAAACTCGATTTGACAACTGACCGAATCTCTCAGTAGTTCCGAATCCATTCTAAAAGCTAGGTTTGCAATCTCTTGCTTGCGAAATAGATTAAAATTTTGCAAGCTCACAAAGGGAACACCAGCAGAACTCAGTCCAAACATCATCACCTTAGTTATAAAATGGTTAAACAAAGACAGGTCAGGGGCATCTAAGTTTTAACATCCTTTAAACGTATCAGCAAAGAGATCTGGCAGTCATCTGCGTAACTGTGAAAGGATGTGTCTCCGGAAAACTGATCCCAGGGGGAGCAAATACAGAAAAAACAGAACTAGGCCCAAAGTGGAACCCAGCGGTACTCCACAGGACAGAACTGGGCCCAAGGTGGAATCCTGCGGTACGCCACAGACAGAACTTGGCCCAAGGTGGAATCCTGTGGTACTCTACAGCAGGGGTTCCCAAATTTTTTTCTTTGGGGACCCCCTTGCCTGTGTCCAAGACAAGCCAGGACCCCCAACCCCAACTCCTACACGCATAAACACGTTAAATGTGATAATTTGCTAACTTTATACAGACATACAGAGTTATAACTTTTATATGGAGTTCTGATTATACTGTAGGGTGTGTTATTGGGATTTTAAGTGTAATTTTTACAAATAAAATCTTGCTAACCTCACAACCTCAGCTAAGACAAAATTATGGGGACCCCCTGTAATCTTGTGGGGACCCCATTTGGGGTCCCGATCCCTGATTTGGGAACCCCTGCTCTACAGGACAAAACTGGGCCCAAGGTGGAACCCTGCGGTACGCCACAGACAGAACTTGGCCCCAGGTGAAACCCTGCGGTACTCCACAGGACAGAGGAGCACAGAAGGATTCACAATTCCTTAAACGAACCAAAAAGCTTCGATCATTGAGATAAGACCTGAACCGTTTCAAAGCCAAAGTTTTTATTCCAACACAAAGTTCAACAACACAAGATTATAATCTAATGGTCAACAATGTCAAATGCAGCAGTTAAGTCAAGTAGAATAAGAGCCACGTGATAAAAGATCATTAAAATCTCTTCAAGTGCTGTTTCAGTACTGAGAACTAATAAAGATTACAACATGTTTTAAAATGCAGTCGCAACCAAAATGTTTTGAGAAGTATAATTATTTTCTAAAAAAGACAAACATTTAGTGACAAAATTTGTCCAATTCAAAATGCTGAGGAGCATTTTGGTCCAAATTATGAATTACGAGCATCTTAAAGGAAATCAAACGTGACTTTGAGTGTTTTTATTTTCTTACTGTGGGGGAAAACATGAGGAATTCCCCATCAGAGGAACTCAAACTGAACCTGAACTAGGTTGAGATTAAATCTGATGCCAGAGCCGGCGACCTTTAGGCCATCATTTTGGTGACACCAACTCAGACGGTGTGTAAATGTAGGGCGCTGAACTTTTACCTGGTGTTCTTATTCCCCTCTCAGGCTGTGGTCACATGACACATTCTTCCGTCTTCCCCTCTCCAAGCCTTTCTTCATCTTAACTTGTGAAGGTTCACATCTAAATACCAAAACATGCCTGATTCTAGAGTCACATCTGGAATAACGCCACCAGGTCACAAAACATGACTCATCAGAAATCCCCGGAAGTCTTTCTGAGTCCTCTGAACCAGGGCTGTTCAGTCCTGGTCCTGGAAGGTCACAGCCTTGCGTGTTTCAGACGTTCCCCTGATATTAAAAGTGCAACTTTAAATTGTTTTTATATTGTTGTACCGTTAGTTGTTATAAGGTCTGATTTTTCTGTTCTCACAAACAACCAAACACATGGAATTAAAAGAAAACCAGATTAAATTATGTTCCCAGGTTAAAAACAAAGTCCAAACTGTTTGAATGTGTCAGAATCTTTGTAGACTTGTGTCTGTATCTATTTTTTGGGTTATCATTTAAGGTAAGTACACGGATATTTCGTTTAAAGTGTGTCGATGCTGCCAAATAAATCATTTAATCAGAGACAATAAAGAGATCAGCAGTTTTTCAGACAGAAATCTGCACAAACCTGCGGCACCACGACCTGTTTCCTTGTTCTGATAAAAATCTCTGAGGTTTCTGCTGCTGTACACTTCTCACAGATAGCTAATCTATGCCATCTTTTTCAGTCTAACCTTGACCCAGATAAACTTCATCTGCTCCAATTGCATCAGAAGAAGTCGTTCCTCTGTGGTGCAGCGTGCAGCCTTATCTTGATCTAAACCGTGCACGTGGGTGAATGTAGGCTACAGAAAAGACATAAACTTTTACGTGATCTTTGAGTCATCTGATGAAAACTAGATAAGATCAGATAATAACAATCTTTGGAGAAGGGGCTATTTAAAGCTGGTCTTCTACCTTTCTATGTTTTCACTGAGTAGCCCTGGCTTAGAGACCCCAGAAAGATGATTTCTGATGAGTAACATGTGACCTGGGGGCGTTATTCCAAAACTGAGAGTAGAAATAGGTCAGTTTTATTTACATATGAACCTTGACAAGTGGAGACAAAGAATGGCTCAGAGGGGAAGACAGAAGAATATGTCATGTAACCACAGCCTGAGTAGAGGGGTGAAGAACACCAGATAAGCGATCAGCGCTCTGCGTTTATACCTTTTGAGTTGGAATCAGAGCTTTATTTAAAAAAAAGTCCCGGTAGTCATCATCACATGCTGAAATTACATCTCCGCATTTGACCCATCCCTGTGGGGAGCGGTGAGCTGCAGCAGTGCCTGTGCTCCAGAGGCGCCCCCTGAAAATGTTGATAAGGGTGGCCAGATGGGGTCAGAGAAAATTTTGGGGTGGCACACCAAATTGGTCCTTCTGGTAACTCTGGGAGAGTTTAGCCTGTGGCGATGCATTTCATGCTCCTTTATTTTTCTAAAACAATATGCATCCAAAACACTTAACTCAAATTTTGAGAAATACAAAAATTTCAGAAAAATACATTTCAGTTATTTTAAATGTTATTTCAAAATGTATTTTAGAATTAAATTTTTGTTGCTGTCTTCACAAAAAACTATGGAGATATATATTTTTTTAATGGTGAGCAGCAAAAACATTTTTTTATTCTGATTATTTATTTACTCATTAATTGTATATTTTTGTATTGGGTTTAAAATTAAGTCTTGATTAAATAAGATAAATGTATGGTTTGTGTGAACATTAAAATGCCTTATTAAAGAACAGTCTTCCCTGAAGTGGCCAGTGGGGGGCCAGCAATTTTCTAGCCACCCCTTGGGGGCGCCACTGCTGTGCTCGAGAACCATTCGGTGGTTTAACCCCGCCCCCCAACCCAACCCCTTGTTGCTTAGCATCAAGCAGGGAGAAACTGGGTCCCATTTTTAAGGTCGTTGGTATGACCCAACCGTGGATTTGACCCCACAACCTCCTAGTCTTAGGGGGGACACTCATTAGGCCACTGAGTAGGATTGTTGAAATATTTGAGAAATATAAGATCACATAAAAACGATGACTTTAGTCGCTTGTTCATTTGACCCATGAAAGTTAGTGTATAATACAAACACAAAAGAGAATGTGCGTGCGTGCGTGCGTGCGTGCGTGCGTGCGTGCGTGCGTGCATGTGTGTGTGTGTGAGAGAGTGTGTGTGTGTGTGAGTAGGATTGAATGTAACCATACTCTGAGATTACTTTATATAAAGTGAAATTTAAGACGATATTTAATGAAAGATTAGTAATCCGTGAGGAGTTCAGCAAAAACCTCACAGATTATTACCAGATCAAGAAAACAGATTATTTTCTCTAATGAAATTAAAACGTTTTAGCTGCATTGATAAACTTTAACCTAACACACCTGAACACTTCCTTTAAAGGATTGTTTTAAAAAGGAATGAAGTAAAAAAATGAGCATTATATTCTTATAGTTTCATTTTGTTTTACTAATGTGGAAATGTATTATTATTATTATTACTATTATTATTATTATTATCATTATTATTATTATTATCATTATTATTATTATTATTATTATCATTATTATTATTATTATTATTATTATTACATTTTTAATCAAATCTTTTGCACACTGGACATTTGTCTAACGTTACATTCACTCAGGCAAAAATCTTTGGGGCATTTTTCAACTTTAGTGCCTCCTAGTGGCTGTTTTTTTTTTATTAGGATGAAAGTTGATAAGCAAACTTGTTGTTTTACTTTATCTCTTAATTCATCTAACTTATCACTATTACGCATCTGTATGTTTTGCTTCACTACTAGTTGGGCAAATTTTCTGCTATTTCAATCCATTTTTAATCAAAACGTTAAATTCATTCTCTTCCCAGCTGCTAAAATCCTTTTATCACTCTGTTGTTGGCTCTGTTATTCATTCTGCTGTGGTCTGCTGGGGTGTAGGCAGCTCTGACCGAGACAGGAAGAGACTGAACAAGCTAGCTACCAAAGCTAGCTCGATTCTGGGCTGCCCACTGGATACAGTTGAGGAAACATGTGAAAGGAGGATGCTGGGGAAGATGACCTCCATCTTAAGAAACCCCTCCCACCCACTGCACTCCACTGTGGAGATCATGGACAGCTCCTCCAGAGGTAGACTGAGACATCTCAGATGTAAAACCGAGCACTACCGTAGATCTTTCATCCCCTCTGCTGTAAGAGTGTATAACTCCTCAGTTTAAGCTGTACTGGTATCATCCTGGTACACAATAACACCAATGCAATATTCAGTATGTGTTCTATACTTGTGCAATACTGGATTCACGTTGTTTGTCTGTGTCTCTTACAGTATGCTGCATAGTGTTGGTACCCAAGTTTGTTTTTATCTTTTATTTGTGGTTTTTTTAGTGATTGAAGATTACAATACTAGATTACTGCATATACATGTACCCTTGTTTTTATTTCTCTTCTAATTATCCTTTTGAGTGATGGTGCTGCTGTGACAAGTGAATTTCCCCACTGTGGGATCAATAAAGTCTATTCTGTTCTCTCCAGCAGTGACTTTTTGTAGTCCTGATATTATAACTTCTAACTATTGCGGTTTTAAAATTGAATAGAATAGAATAGAACAATTATCCTTTACGTAATAATTTTATTCCCTTGTTGACTGAAAAATCAAATCATTTAATTTGCCGTATTAAAGCGTTGAGTTTTTTTAAATAAAATCTGTTTTTAAAATATTTTTCTAGACTAAATAGATGAATGAAAGTGGATTTTTTTATTTTACATAATAAATAGAAACCCTAAAAAGTTATTTTTTAGTTGTTTTATTTTTTCTGTAATGCTCTAAATGTAAAAAGACTTTATTCCTTTCTTAGAGGCCTTAATTACAACATTTAGATTATTTAAGTGAAATATGAAAAAAAGTTTAATTAGTGAACCCAAACTCATACTTTAGCTATACAACCTGATTATTATTATTATTATCATTATTATTATTATTATTATTATTATTATTATTACTATTATTATTATTATTATTATTATTATTATTATTATTATTATTATTATTGTTGTTGTTGTTGTTCCTATTTACTAAAAAAAACTTGAACACATAATCTGGCAGATGTTTATTTTGAAGAAAAGATGAAATTCTATTGCAGCAACTTTTTAGTGAAATACACAAATCAAATGAAGCGTTACATTAGCAAAAACAGGCTCTCACATAAATACATATGATACAGTTATGAGTCTCTATTGCTGCCAGCCGCTGCCGTCGCTGTTGTGGATCTGCTTGTAGATCCTCTTAGCCCACAAGGAGTCCTGATTGTAGCAGATCTGTCGTCCAGTTACCGTATGAACGCTGCAAAATAAAACATCAGTTTTCATCATAATTGGCTTGAAACTTACATAAAATGTCCCCTTTTTAAATTCATCAATAGCTTCAACACTGAAAAGTGAAACTCACATGAATCCCTTCTTTATGCATGACACGTGGGTCTTGGTAATAAAAGTCACACGTTTGTCTGGTAAGTCCTTCACTTTGAAACTGAAGCAGCAGTTTCCAGGAGATGTGCTGATCTCCACGGCATTAGCTGTGAGGGAAGCAGATCACATCAGTATCATGTCACAGATAAACACTAACATGCATCAAGGGTAACACTCACGCATGGCGTTGATGCTGCAGAAGACGATCAGCAGCAGCCCCAGAGTCAAACACAGAGTCTTCATGATGTTGCTGATGAAAGGATGAGTTGTAGCTTCTTCTTCTCACTTGGCTCTGTTTGTATCAGACCTCCTGGCCCTGTTTAAATCCTGTCCACTGTGGAACTGAAATTCAGTGATGTCACACTTTCCGCCCCAAAATAAACCCTTATAAGCAGAAAAAGTAAAACCACTACTGTCTGGTCTCTTTGGAGGGACTTTTCAGAGACAGCACCACAAGATGTGATGTAGAGATAAAATCTGTTTCCGTGCCACAAAAAATAAAGTCCAATCATCATCACCATCTTCACCTCTTTTTGGAAATCTTATCTGCAGAGATCAAGAACAATCTCACACCTTTAGTTGCTTTGAGATAGTTTGTCTTAAATTCGTACAAATTTGTAGGTTGTTTTCTTGTTGTACATGAAAATATTTTGATGCAAAAAAAAACATCGTTTTTCAGAGACAACTCAAATACACAGAGAATTTATAAGTATGCATATCAAAATATTTGATTTAAACTCCGAAGATTTAAGATTTTGTCATTTCCCGAGTCCTAACTGGACTTCTGATTTATCCCTGTGCCTCATCAAATCTCTTCTATCTGCGGGTGGAAACAACAAACCAGCTGCTCTGACTTTAAACACAAAAGTTTGAGTGAGATTGTTATTGGCCCACCTACCCAAGACTCTGCAGTTTGTTTAAAACTGGTTTATGCCTCTTACATAATGTCCAATGAAAATGATTCAAAATAAACTTGATTTTTTTATTTTTCAATTGTTTGGTTGTAGTAGCCCTTTAAAATTCTGTATTAAAGGCAACATATTTGTCACTGTTTGTATTTTTCTCATGTCTATCTGTGAAGGCGGACTGTGCATAATTCTAAGAAATGTCAAATGAGACACAAATGCTATTTTAGGATCAGAAGGGGAGTTCAGTTTGAATCTCTTTGGGTTATAAATATAAACAGAAACAGTTTTCTTCCTCCAGGGTAAAATACATATCAAGTGAACCATGATTCAGTTCTTTAAATTTAAATTAGTTTGCAAACTAAAATGTGAAAAGCAGAATTCTGAAGAGAAGATCTTATCTCGGCTTCTTTCAAATGAGATGCACCAATGACCCACTTGAATTGCTTTGTCTGCAAAAACTTCAAGTCGCAGCTTGTTGAGGTGTGAAACTGTTAAACTATAGGTGTGAACTCTAAATAAATTACAGTAACATTATATCCAAAGAGAAGTTGCATGCAGTTGCAGAAAGAGCATCTTTCATGCTTTCATATTTTATTTTCAGTTTGTGTCGTTCAGCAAATTATGTGATTTATCGTTCATTTCAAGGTCTAATTTCAATCAAAACCAGTTTATTCAAATGGAAAAATTAAAATGATTAATCTCCATTGGTGTTTTTATTTTATTACTTTATTACTATTTTATTATTTATTTATCTTTTTTAATGGTAGAGTCTAGCGCTCACACTTTTTATTGCGGTATTAAAACTTTACGCCCGTTTTCAGACCTGGGATCAGTTTTTAACACGCAAAAAGAAGTTGCGCCAACAATAACTGATCCTAGATCAGCGGTCAGATTTGAGCTGTTCCCAGCTACCGTCCAGAGTATTACGGTAACGCGGTAATAAGACTGATCTCGGATCAGTGTGCATTTGGAGTTTCCGCTCACGTCACAAGGCCCGCTGAAATTCAAAGTTAGAGGAGGAGATTGAACATTTGTGTCAACAAGAAGGTTATTTCTTCCATCTTCTTTTCGTTATTAGTTTTGAAACAGCTGTTTTATACAGACATCGTCTCAGGTAAGACGGTAACACGTTACGTGTCGAGTCGACAAGTCGAGCTAGCAAAACGTTTCTTCGGTTCGTTCTTCATGCTAAATCTAAGCTAGCCCAACTGTTGTTTCTAAGAAAGTAAAACATATGGCGTCGCTGCTAAACGTTTATTAAAGCAGTAGAATATGTTACGACATATTCAGCTTTGTCTTAGAAGAGAAAAGAAATTGAATAAATCACCGAACAGGTGTTGTTTTTTCTTTCTTTCTCGAATTTAGAAACGTCGAATACTTGGTTGACTAGCTAGCAAGACATGCTACTTGTGTTTGTTGAAATTACTGGATCTAAGCTGGACTATCACCTCGTCTTCATAAACACACGCAGTAGTTTTTATATAAAATATTGCCCCCTTGTTCGTTTTTATATCACAATTTATTTTTTAGGAAACATAAAATTGCCATTTCCTTTTTAAATGATACAACCACACGTACAAAAAATGTTAATTTGCCCGTGTTTTGTCTGTTTAATCAAATGTGCACATTTAATAATGTCTACAGCATAAGACATACTAAAAAACATTGTTGAAAGTAAAGTGAAAGTAGAAAACGTGACAGTTTGGTTTCAGCTGCTGTTTACAAACCCATTATGCTAGCTGGCATGGTTAAATTGACAGTAAATATAACAAGTCTTGAAATACGTATTTTTACTTTATAATCTGTTTACATTACATTTCATGATAACTTATTGTTTGTATAAAACTAGTTTTACATTATGAGCTAGAAAAAGCAGTTTAATTCCAATGAGAACGCCTAGCATGGTGGTCTGGAACAGTCACTTTGATTTCTGACTATTTTCAGTTCAACATGGAAGCTGGAAAGGAAGATGGTGGCAAAGCCAATAATAACTTGAAAAGGCAGAGAGAACCTCTGTCAGACTCAGAGGACAATATTGTCCCAGCCCCAGGTATGCTTGTGTGGATATTTAAAGAAAGGCTAAGGATCTGATTGTTATGAGACATGTCACATATTTATAACAATTATCTGTACGTTGTTTCAGAAATGAAAGATGGGCTGAAGCGGCGCCGGCTGGAAGCAGCTGGTCAGGAGAACCGTAGCCCTAAACCGTCCACATCTGGACGTCTGGCTGAGCTACAGACAAAACCAGACACACCGATGATTCCCTCGGTCCGTTCCCGAGTTCAGCTGCTCACCCAGAGAAGAGATGGTAATAGTTTTGGTTTTATTGGGTGTTTTCTTTGCTCTTGTGGTATTTCTGTTTCTTGATCTGAAGTCAGGTGAGATTAGATTTTCTACATCAGAAGTGTATTTATGAATCTGAAAAGGTTTAAAAACAGCATTATCGATGTTGGATAAAACAAGTCTGAGACGTTTTTCTGTTTGTTCTTTAGTTCAGCGTTGCTTTTCTGATCCAGGAGCTGAAGGTCCATCAGTTAGTAACAAAGACATCAAAGGGCATCTCCTAGGTGAGGACACAAATAAGCACACACATCTGAGTATCAAAAACACCATAAATTATTTTAGATTTCTGAATGTTTAGTGCAACTCTGTGAAATAACATGAAATGATTTAATATCACTGATTTGTTGGTATTTTTTTTTGCAGGTGAAGAAGAATTTCATCAACGACTGGAGCGTTTTAAAGCACCTGTATTCCAGACCAGCCCCACCCCAGCAGAGATCCCTGCCAATCCCAGCCCACAGGCCCGCTCCGGCTTGGTCTCTGGCATTCAGCAGAAACTCCAGTGCACAACAACCCCCAGCTCAAAGCAGGCTTCCAGCATACGCCAGGTTAGTTCTGCTTTAAACGCTGATATAGTCCACACTTTTAATATTGGTTGTTATCGATCAGTACTTGTCTTCCAAGATTTGTTTTTAACATTTTCATTTTTAAGAATGTGTCCGTAGAATCAGAAAATGTTCTGACTTGGTTTGTTTGATCAGGAACGAGAACGGGAGCTGAACCAGCTGTCGTTCCAGCCAATCAGTGAGAACGCCTGGCTGAAAAGGAGCAACTCGGATTCATCATTAACGAGCGTGAGTTTGCCATATTTTATCTGTTGGACAATAAAAAAGAAAACATTTAGTTTATCAGTTAGATTGAGGAGGGTGTGGCTGATTTACTGAAGTAGATAAGTTATAACAAACTGAGCTGTTTTAAGCTCTTGCTGATTCTTAGTGATATTCATTAAAATCACATTATAATTAACAAATGTTTGATTTTTGCTGCAGAAAAGGATTCTAAAATAGTAAACATGCATTTTGTAAACTCCTACAGAAACAATTCAGCATTTTCTAGTGTAAAAAAGCTGCTGGTGGGAGGTTGTAACACTTTGTTGGCTGTTGTTTTTGTTAGATTTTTTTTTTACAAGTTACCTTGTATAAACTTTAGCAGCGAAGGACCCCTGCTGGCTCTTCATCACCTTCCTTGTCAGTTGCAAGATCTAAAAGGAAGGTTTGTTGGCCCCCCGTTCAGCCCTTTGATGTGAGTTTGTGATTTGGAATAAAAACAAACTTCAGTGACTTTTCTCCCTCTAAAGGTCTAAATAAAATGTTATCCAGTTGTGGTTATAGATTTGGTTTTATCCTAAAGTGATTTAACTTGATTATTTCCACATGTAGACATAATTTTATCAAAACCTTTTCGAGGCGTGTGGTTCACCTCTGTTATTTTGCACCCTAATAAGATTGTGGTGTGGTTTGTGGGAAGTTAAAAGCTGTCTGAAAAGCAAGGAAACTACATTTGCATGAGTCACAGTTGAGTCATGCACTATTTTCTGTCTTTTTTTAAGATTATTATCTTTGTAGTGTCAATTTAGAGGGACTCACCTGGTTACTCAGCACGGTTTCACCTTCTTTATAGCTTCTAAAAACAACGTCTGTTGTTTGTCTTTTCTGTTCCTCTCTGCCCAGAGTTTCCCTTAAAGTTGTGGTTCACTGAAAAATAATTTTTTAATGATTATTTCTGATTCTAATGGGTCACTCTGAGTGTTTCCTGCAGGCTGAACATGAAAATAGTCTCCTACACCTACCTCCTGCATTAGCTTCTGATAGAAAATAGACTCTAGGTGAAACTCTAGGATTAGAAAATCCTGACAGATCTACGTCACACTGTCACTGAACATTCATGAGCCCTTTTCAGATTGACATTCTGGAATATGTGTGGACAATTCAGTCCGGTCTTTAACCAGAACTGTGTTTTCAGACACACCACGTTTGCACCGGAACTTGTCCTTTCGGCTGCCTTCACACAGCAGGGACAAGTTCCAGATGTCTGCGGGGGAGGGGGTGGGAAGGCTGTACCCAGATATTGCATAATGCAGTGGGCGTACATGCGTCATCTCCCCAAACAAAGCTAGTAAGTGATAGAATTCCTCTCACTGATCGGATTTACGTTAAACACAATTCTGCGCACACAAAGACGCATAAGAGACCTGGATGATGAAGCTCAATGGTTAATAAAGGAATCACGGAAGCGCTGTGATGCGCTCCGTCGCGCTTCCAGGAGACGGTACCGTAGGAGGCGAGCTGCCATGGTTCGCCGCATGCTACAGGAGCGAGCTACCCGGCGTATATGGAAACATTCACGACCAAGTGGCGAAGTTTTCTGGTCAGACGTGTTGAAAAACTTTGCTTTCCCAGTCACGTGATATATGTAATCTAGGTGCGCACCAGCGTCCCCCGCTCCCCTCCTCCTCCTCCCTGTCCGGAACTCGACCTCACCAGTCTGAAGCAGCCACCCTGTCCGTGACGAGTCCGGTCCTGTTACTAGGGGCTTCGTCCGGTCTAATTCAGGAAAAGGTTTACCGGATATTTGCATTCAGACACAAACGTCTTACGGACAGAGTCCCGAACATTTCCGTTTTTCATGGCCTGTCTGAAGGGGGCTATGGACTCACCCATCTTGACTCACGACGGGGAAGGCTGTTGTTGGTTTAGCGTCCAGGAAACAGCAGAGAACATCTTTGCTAGGAGGAGCTAACTGTTAGCATTAGCAACTCCACCACACAGCAGAACTCCTCCAGGCTTGTGTTATTTGTGGAGCTAAAACATCAACGTTGCAAGTCAGTTGCGTTGCTGTTATCCAATCCGAGGCAAGATGTCCAAATATCAGGACATAAGATTCTAAAACCTGCCGTCTGAAGCTCAGCTGTGATGTGGGCAACTTTAAATCTGAGAATTTGTTCACCGGTATATTTTCCCCCTGAGAAGGACTTACAAGGCATTCATTCATACTAGAGACCACTGCAAATGTATTGATTAAATGAGTGAACCACACCTTTAATGCCTACCTTTTGCACTTAGAAGCTGTTTATTTACATCCTGATGCTGATTTTCTTTATCTAACAGGTTCATGATGATGCTGAGATGAAAGATGGCAGTTTCACTGAAACTCTTAGATCAGCTGCAGAGAGACCCGATGATCCTGCTGGTGAGGAATCTGACATTTAAACTTTTCTCATAGACAAACTCTTCATATATCTAATTTTTCCTCATAAAGAGTTGTTTAGGAAGCTGACAGGTTTGTTTTTTTATTGGAAGAAGTTACATTTACCCAGAATAATTACTCATCAGTAGTAATTCCTTTTTTGTATTTGCAAACTTTTCTTCGCTCTATTTTCTGTGCTAACTTGACTTTTGCCTCCTGTGAAATAAATTTTACTGTGGATTTTAAATGACATTTGTCTCTGCCCATTTGGATAAATAGATAAATCCTGCTCAGATGTTTGAGTGTAAAGTTTGATTATCTGGTGATGAGATGCAGGACTTATTTTTCATCAGGTGAAGGAACATCCTCTGAACCTGCTGCTGCTGCAGAGAAACAAAGTGCTGATGGTGGTGAGGAAGGTCAGGAGGAGAGAGAACACAAGACAGCAGATGTGAATAAAGAGCAGCCAGGTTCCCTACAGCCAGAAGCTCAGGCTGTACTACAGTTGTCTTTCAGTGAGGAGCACAGCTTGTCTGAGCTGCAAACAGCTGAGAAGGACGGTTTCTTACAATCAACCCTCCTAGATGAGTCAAACACAAAGGAAACACGTCAGGTTTTCAGAGTAGCTGAAGAAGACAAATCTGAGGTGTTTACTTTTGACGAAGATGAAACGATGGATTGTTCTTCGTACAGCGAGGAGGGGATTGAACCTTCAACTGATGAGGAATTGAGGATATGGAGATATCCTCAAGGCACGGTGGTTAAGGACGGGGAAGAAAAGCAGCTTTTAACTAACGAAGAGGGAAGGGAATTAGAAACATTCAATGAGGACAGAGATAAAGAAGATGGCTGTATAGATTCTAACAACCCTGCTGGTCCTCACGCAGATGTTTCCAGTGAGACTGTTGGCTCTCCAGAGCCACAGAATCAGGGTAAACCGACACCTGAGGAAGATAAATTTGAGACGAGAAGCAGGGTAGATGATTCTGTGATGAAGTCTGATGTTGATGAAAGACCGCTGGAGTCCTGTGAAAGCTGCGGAGCGGGAATATTGATCCAAAACAACGATGCGTTTCAACAGTTAAAGGAGAGCCGGGCAGGCAGTGTGAAACATGAAACTGAAGCTTTAACAGACCAGAGACCAGAAGCACAGTCAGGGAGTGCAGACCATGAAGCTGTGCCTCAACCTTCAGTTAGAACTCATTCTGATGGAAATGAAGCTCAGAGGTCAACAGAGATCCAGGTAGACTCCTCTGAGACGGAGATGGAGTCATCAGGCGTAAGGCAGGATTACGCAAACAAGCTGACAGCAGAAAGTCAGAGGATAGAAAACTCAAAGAGAGTCACCTTCATCTTGGAGCCCGAGCTGATTAATAGTTCATCTGTGACTGAGAGCGATACCTCCGTGGAGTCCAGGACAGAGACAGGTCTGTCAGGTGAGATCGGTCTGAAAGTGGATTTATGAGCACTTGGGTGGAGCACTCTGCTGGTGGGATGGTCATTTTCTCAGTGCTGCACGCAAACACACACAGGTGTTCAGGGTCGGTTTGTTTTGGTAGCTCATGATCTTTAAATTGTTTCAAAAAGCAGGAATAAATAAGTTTTTCATCCCATCTTTGCATTTCTTTCATCAGACGCTGGATTGAGCTCTCACGATGAGACCAACACCGCTGAAGTAATCGACAAGATGTTTGAAGAGGTGCTGGAATACGCCGGAAGTGTGGAAGAAAAGGAACAACTGGATGAAGATGCAGAGGACTGCGATAGCGGCATCGGTGCTTGCTCTGGAGGTAAAGACAAGATGGACACCGACGTGCAGAAGGAGATGAGTGAAAAAGAGGAAGAGGAGTGCGAGGAAAGCAGAAAGCTGGAAAGTTTTGGAGATGAGCTGCTGAACTTTCCTCCGAGCGTCGTCCTCTCTCCTCTCAGCAAGTCTGTAGAAGCTGTGGTCACCCCGATGGTAAAAACGTCACTAATGATCCACAAACTGAAAAATTAAGACTTGGCACAGATGAAGAAACAGCTTCTGGTCACGTTTGGATTGTTTTAATAACACGTGTTTGTGATGCTTTCCTACAGCGGCTGGCAGCAGCTCAGGAGTCTAACTCTTCATCTCTGCTCCTGACTCCAGAAGAAACCAGCACCCCTCCAGCCAACTTCACTCCACTTTACAGGTACCTAAAACATTTTGGATTTTTAGTTTTACAGGACAAACCTGTAGGCGGTGTTTTTATTAAAGGAGTCATCACATGAAAATTTTCGCTTTTCCACTTGAAAAAATGTCTATAATGGCTTCCTAATGATTTTGTCACTGGCTGAGAAGCCGATATTTAACATTGAAGCGTTTGTTTACTCTTGCCTCCTTCAACCAGCTCACATGCACCCCACGAGCACTCCAAAACCAGAACTTGAGTTCTGGCCTATATGCCGACACAAAGGTCGAATATAAACAAATATGAACCGGCAGCGAACAAACCAGCACAACAAAGCTCATTTCATAACGTGAAACGCATGTCTTACCGTTGACGACTCATGTTATAATCCGTGTTATGGGAAACAAAACTCCGATCGGTTTGTGTATTCCATCTTCACAACAGCATAAGAGCCGATGCCTGGCTGTTAGCTTGCTTTGTCTCACAGCCAAAATATTGCGTGTGATCTCGTGAGAAAATATGCCCTTTACAAAAAAGAATCCAAAAAGCACATTTTAAATTTATTTTTCCAACACAATTTATTTTAATGGTCTAAAAGACTATAATAGGACGTAGATATCCACGGTATTATAGGTGATGACTCCTTTAAATAACTGCACTGGGTCTCTAAAATAACTTTCTAGAACATTATCTTTTCTACAACATGCTGTGTTTTTGTCTGACAGCATCGATGCGTACCGCACACAAAGACAGAGTAAGCTACCCGCCGCTCAGAGCGTGGCTCCAGCTGCTCAGAGACGGACTCCAGAGGCGTCCGAGCCCCAGCCGTTGGTCAACACCAAGGAGAGAATAGCAGTGAGGAGCAGTTTTAAGTGTCTCAACTTATCAAGTTAAAGTGGAAACTTTAATGTCTGTGTGTAAAAATGAGAATTTATCAAATGATGCAGTTATTTTTATATTATTCAGTTTTACTATTTTTTAAAATGCCTTTTGTTTTTATTGTTTCTCATCCAGAATTGTTTTTTCAAGACTTCACAAACTCTTTAGATGGTTTTAAATAAATTTGACAAACATTTAAAGTCTGAGAACTGTAATAAAGACTGGATTTGTTATAAATGTTTCGTTTCTTATCATCTTTGTGTTTCCAGGCTCTTAATGAAGAAGCTGTGAAGCTGCAGACTGTGATCAACCAGACCCTACAAGCTCTGAGCTGCTGCACTGATGAAGAACACGGACGCGGCTCGCTGGAGGAGGCTGAAGCTGAGAAACTTCTGCTGGTCTCCTGTACGTACACCACTGGGTTATCCATTCAGCTCTTTATTAGGGATGGGACTCAATTTAAAAAAATTATCTAATTAATTAGAGGCTTTGTAATTAATTAATCTCGATTAATCGCATTTTAATTGTTCAAGCAAATTTGCCCCAAAAGCAAATTTTTAAATAAAAAATAATGAGGCAGAGGGTTAGTACCTTTGGTTGAGTCTTCATCACTACCTTCTCATTCAGCTCTTTCTACCAGCTTGACGGTATTCATTGATATTTAGGGCATATATTTTGCTGCTAAACTCCATCATCCCCCAATTGGGGGACCCTCTGGCCCAAAGGGTTAAATGCGTTAATTTTTATGTTGTTTTTTTCTAATTAATTAATGCGTTAAATTCCCACTTCTACTTTTTATTTGTCTCCTTATTCTTTTGTGGTTTACCTGCCTTTAGGTGAGAAACGCTCCACCCTGCTGGCAGAGGTAGCCAGGCTGAGGGAGGAGAGGAGCTCAGAGTCTGAAGAGGCGTCAACAGCGGAGCAGCAGCCCTGCAGAGGGACGGTCAGCATCACAAACATCCAGCTGCCTCTCAAGGTGGAGTTTGTCTGCTCATCACAGAACCGCGCAGGTAGGACAGTGGAATGGGTTTTTGATTAAACTCTTCATAGTTTAAGAAGTGAACATTTATTTACACACACAAAGAAAAAACACAGTTTTGCTCGTCCTGTGTTAGGACGACCAAGCCACTACTTCTTCGTTCTGATCCGATACGGGCCGTGCCACATCGTCGCCACGCCGCTGGCCACAGCAGCTGACGCCCGAAACGGAGACACCATCTCCTTCCCAACTTCAGTGACACTGTGAGCTGCGTTTTATTAGCTAAAGGCAAATTCTGCCTCATTAATGCTGTTTTCACAGCTTTTGTGTTTCAGATCAAATTTGACTTTTTCTTTTTTTTTTTCTGATTGTAAAATAATAATCTCTTCATGAGTGTATATACCGTATATATACAATAAATGTATAATTTATTTTTCTTTTCATAATTTCAGGAAGGATATCCGCCCTGGTTTTGAGATTGAAGTGGAAGTCTACAGCCTGGTGAGAAAAACAAAACACAAGTTTTATCTGTGATTAAAACCTGTTTTATCACAGATGTTTAATTTAAATGCAAAAGTGTATTAATAAGGGCTGCATTTATTAATTAGTTATTATTAGTTATTTATTCCATATAGAAGCATACCTAAAGGGATGAGCCAGGATAAACACAAACAACTCTAAACTCTGATTTTTTTCTGCAATATTAGTTATCATGAAAGATGACTTGATTCATCCTAGTTTTACATCATCTTACATTTTAGTTTGGTTTAAAAAAACATTTGATTTTTGTAAATTTTCTGTTAGTCTCACTCTTCAGGCACCAGCAGCAGCACGGATCGGACCACCACCAAGTCACGCGTGAGTTTTTTTGTAATCTTTAGATCTCAAACGCAGCTTTTAATATAAATAATAGACTGAAGTCTTAATGGTGTTTTCAGGTCACACCCAGAAAGCTTCTGAACACCATCACCGTGAGCATCGCATCATGTTTCATGTCTGAATGTTAAAGTTCATGTTTTTATTTCCTCTGCCTCTTTAACGGTTTCTTTTGTTTTGTTTTTTGACAGAAATCCAGTTACAGTTTGACATGTAAGTAGGATTTTTGTTGTGGTCGGTACCGTGATGTTTAATTATTACCTCAGAGGAACGGCTCTGATCATAAACACACACACCGTCGTAACTCTAAACTTGTTATGAGTTCTCAGTCTGGACTTGTTTGGCCTTCAGGTTCTTCTCAAACGTCTCTCGGCTCCCGTCGCTCCAGTAACTTTTGTCTGGTCGGCTCCCATAAGATCACCTTAGCCTCACTGGGAAGCAGCAAATTCCCACTGGATAAGGTAAATGTGGTTTATTACTGGGCGGGGCTGTGATTGGTTTACTCTTGGTCAGTTCAGAGAGACCCGGTACTGAAAAACCATTTTTAATGGTTTACAAATACAAAGTGACTGCTCCCACCACCATCACTGGGTTCTGCACCGTTCTGTTTGGTCGTGTTTATTATTATTATTATTATTATTATTGGTTCTTTTTGTTTGTGCTTTTAAAACCGAGAACACGGGTGGGCTCACTACTGTCCTGTGTCTCTCCCTCCCCGTCTGTCCTGCTTTTTCCACTCAGATGAAATTTGAAGGCAAAATCAGGAAGCTGCTGGGAGATGAATTTCAGGAAAAGGTTTCACTCTTTTTAAAACACTGTCACACCTTCACTTCTCAGCATTTCTCTCACGTTGCAAAAACTAACCTCATGACTCCAGTTATTCTAATCAATAAATGTTTTCCTCTGTTTATGTTTGACTTTATTTTAATGTTTTTCTTTCCTCTTCCTGGACTGTAGGTGCCTTTTCTTTCACCTCTAGAGGGCAACATCTACCTGAAACTGGACAGCGAGGGTCACTCTAATGTCCGGCACCAAGGCTTCCTGGTCAGTAACGTTGGTTCCATCGCTGGTTTATCTGAGAACGAGCTGCTGTTGTGCTTCTTGGTTGTCTTTTTTAAATCTAAGAGCTTTGAACAAATTAGGAATAAAACTAAAATATTGAGTTTAAAAATTCTAGTTCAGACAAAATAGAAATGCATTAATTCTGTTGGACTCTTGGAGTTTTATGATAAATGTTGGGTTTTTTTTGTATTTTAATGAAAATAGTCTCCTCCACCTATCTCCTGCATTAGCTTCTGATAGAAAATAGACTCTAGGTGAAACTCTAGGATTAGAAAATCCTGACAGATCTACGTCACACTGTCACTTAACATTCATGGACTCACCCATCTTGACTCACGACGGGGAAGGCTGTTGTTGGTTTAGCGTCCAGGAAACAGCAGAGAACGTCTGGGCTAGTAGAAGCTAACCATTAGCATTAGCTACTCCACCACACAGCAGAACTCCTCCAGGCTTGTGTTATTTGTGGAGATAAAACATCAACGTTGCAGAGCAAACAGAGTCAGTGGTAGAGTCGTGTTGCTGTTAGCCAATCAGAGGAGAGATGTCCACATATCAGGAAGTAAGACACCAAATCATGTTGTCTGAAGCTACTTTCTCCTCCAGCTGATATATCTGTCTCAAAACAGGAGTTTTTTTCCCCAGAGTACGACTTAGAAGGCATTCATTCCCAATAGAGACCACTGCAACTTTATTAAAAATGAGTAAAGTTGATCTTTAAATTAAAACAAAAAGCAAAATCTGGTCTGTGTATGTCAGAAATGTGTAATGGAATTAAAAGCTACTCTGGTTCTGCTTCCAGACCGTGTTTGACCTGATCAGTGGATTCGGGGTGTGGAACCGCAGGTTTTTTGTTCTGGAGGGATGCGACATGTACTATTGGAACCACCCAAATGACAGAGAAACAAAGGTATAATCAGAACAACAGATTTATGGTATAGGTGTATAAAATCTGTCGGCTTGTTGCTGTCAGGGGGGTGATTGTGGTTTTCTGTTTTAACTTCTCAGGAAGCAGAAGGCAGCATCTCTCTGTCCAGGTTCCCCAGTCAGTGCGTCAGGCCTGTTAACAGAGATTCCTGCGCGCGACCTTTCACCTTTGAGCTAGTGAACAAGGTTGGGCTGCAGGAGGATCAAAACCAGGAACCGCTGTCCAGGTACGCTTATTGAAACATCATCAGATGATGTTTGGTTCTAAGCTGTTGATCATGAAGCTCTTCGTTGGACTTTTTCTGCTTTGATGATCCACAATTTAAGCTGAAACTACATAAATCTGGTTGAGTCTAATCATTTGTCTCAATCTTTGTTCTTGGGTGCACTTTAACATTAAAGCTTGTTTTATTTCTCAGGCGTTGGTTCTCAGCTGACACCAAGCAGGAGAGGCTGGACTGGATGGAGAAGCTTAACCAGGCCCTGTTGGACTTTCACACGTGGAACCGAGCCCAGCTAGAACCTCAGCAGCAGAACACGACCAGCAGTGGGAACCTGAAGGAGAGTATCCTGTAACACCTGTTTTTTCCTACGTTTTCTGGGATCCATGAAGGGATCCTGGAGTCACCTGGAAGGTAGACGATGAAACGTCTCGTATTGATTAACTGTTGGGAGATATTTATGGTTCTTTTTTTGTGTATTTGTTTTATCTGAATCCAATCATTGTTGGTTTTTATTTTATAAACACCGATGTCATTTATTATTTTTAGTTTAATGAGATTGGATTTGGTAAAAATCTGCTTTTATTTTGAAGTTTTGGGGGCACTCGGCTGCTTTAGCCTTTATTGGCTGTTTTTGGTCACTTTCAGTGGTTTTGTTGACACTTTTCCTCTTTTAACCTGTTTACTTTTGTTAATACAGATTTGGATTCAGATCCTGTTTTTGTTTAAACCTGAGAGATAAAACAATCAGTTTACTACTAAATAAAATTCTAACGCTACTAAACCTAAAGAATGGGATTATATTTGAAATGAATGGAAACACTACAGATATTAAATATATAGAACTAATCCTAATTTTGTTTTTTCCTTTTATTTGCATATATTTTTTATGAAATGAACTTTTGATTTGGGACAGATTATCCATTGGGAATGATTGTTAACGTAGGTGATCGTTCCCAGAACCATTATTCCAGCTGCTTTGGGAGTTTTAGGGAATGCGTCCCAGGGAAAGGCTCATATTTTTATCCTTACTCGCTAAAAAAGATTAGATGGGAGCACGTCTTTAGATATTCTTCAAAATCCTTCTTTCTTTTACAGAATTTATCTTTTTCCTGCAGAAACATTTTATTAAAACTGTTTGTTTTCCTTCCTGGCTACTGAACATGCTTATCCCCGGATATCTACAGATGTAAACTCGTATTTAATGGGAGCGTTGGTAAAGTTAAAAAAATGGTTTTGCTGCTGATATGAATGTGATCTTCTGTCCCTTTATTATAAACCTTGTATGTATTTTCATTCTTTGCACTGAACTTACAATAAACGGATTGAAAAGGCTTCAGAAACTGTTGAAAGTGATTTAACGCCACAGATCAACATGACAAACTCAGAATACGTGTGATTTTTCAGGTTTCCTCCTCCTACAAAAGCCCATCGAAGTCAAAAGAGCATATTTCCCAAGAAAAACAAGAGTTTAAATACTTCTGTGCTTTTAAACACACCCCAGATTATCCTTCACGGATGAAAATGTAACCGTGGTGCCAGCTGGAGCGTCAGGTCTGCGACACGCTCGGAGCCTGAGAGAGTCTGGCAGGAAGACTGCTCAGGTCAGGAATGTCATACAGGAAGTGGTCTCGAATTAGACTTCCTGTTCGTCCCACGGCTCCTCTGGGTGGAGGAGCTGCTGGGTTTTAAGGTGATGACAGCGGCAGTAGGAGGGGCGTGTCCTGCTGTCAGGACAGCTGTTGGACCGAAGGTTGCAGCTTTTTAGCATTTAGAAGCGAGGTGTCCAAACTGGAAAAGCAAAGACTTCAACAGTTCCACACATCCTGAGATCCATGTTACCCAATTCTGATTTCAGCTGGGCTCAAATGAGCGTGTGCAGGAGTCCCACCATGCTCTTGTTGCTCAGATGGTTCTGCAAACTTTGTTTCTAGCTGATAAACAACATCCAGACCTGTTTCAGCCTAGATGAAATGTCACTACAGGATATTGTGTCCATGCTGCTGAAGGAATGTCTTTAATTATAATAAATCTCCATCTAAAGCTCACTAGTGTCTCTTAAGGTTTCGGTGGAATCCTCATGCTGGTGTCATCTGGTCACCTTTATGTTTCACAGATTTTGTTCCTGATTTAAATTCTTGGCAGTTTGGTGATAACCTCTAGTATCTATGGAGGAATTTTGCTGCCACCCTTTCAAAGTAAAATCTGGCTATATCACATTTGTCCTCCAGGGAGCAAACGTGCAGCAGCTGTAATATGATTATAATTATTTTAACTGTTAAAGCAGCTGGTTATAAATAATTAGAAATCTAAAGTCATGCTGATATGTTTTCTGCTGTGGAGAAAATGTTTGTCCAACAGGACGGCTGTAAATATCAGCCTTTATCAGACGGGGGAAGAGACATTCGACTGCAGCGAGGCTGGTGTGACGGGTCCAGGTCAGCGGCCTTGTTGTCCTTATCGACGTGGTCCCACCCTGGCAGGAATACATCCAGCACAACATCCTGGTGAGTCAGGCTCAGTTCTGCTCCCTATGGAGCTGGAGGAAGGTTTTCCTGTGTGGAAACAACAGGAGGAGGCCCGTTCAGACCAAAATAAGAGATTTATGGATTAAATGATAGATTTGGGTGGATTATTCTGAACAAACAGAAATAAAAGATTTATTTTTAGATTTCCATTTTTTATATATATAAAAACATGCAGTTTAATCAGCTGCCCTGACTGTTAAAGTCTTTAATTATGAATAAATAAGCATTTAAATGTCACCACCTCGGTCCGTTAAAGCTGCCTTCAGCCACCTCCTGTGATTAAAGATGTAAGATCAAGCATGATGTTTAATGGTGGCCCTGCAGCTGATTTACTGCTGATAAAATCAATATTAAAACAGGTTGTTTGGAAATAACTGTTCATCAAAGTTAAATGAAGAAAAAACATGTTTAAAATCTCTGTAATGAGAAATCTCAGCTTTGACTCATGCATGTCTAGTGTTGGTAAAAGTTTGCCTGCATCATTAAGAATGATGATAAAGAAAGTAATATTTTAAATGCTGAGTCTGTTGCACCACAGATCTCTGATATTTTATTTAAAAGCTGCAGGAGGAAGTGTTGAGTGCTGCTCTGAAAGCTGATGGGAGCCACGTGTTTGTGCTGGCTCCGGCTCCGGAGCCCCTTGGCATGCTCCTTGTTGTGTTTTTGAGAAGGTCCAGGAAGCTGGGAGGCGTAAACGGTCCAGCCGGGTCAGAGGACTCCGCAGGGCTGCAGTTAAACAAACTTCCCTGCAGGAGATCACAAACCTTTGATTTCACCATCGACTGTGAAGGTTTGAGATTCCAGCTCCATTAGTTGTTCAACGAAGAGCGGACGAATGACTTATTCATTATACATGGTTCCTTCCTGGAACTGGTTTCCCTTTAATGGCTTAAGGAGACTCTCTGACTCCCAGAGTCGACTCCCCCATCCCCTCCTCACCCCTTTGTGTCACCAGCTGGACCGTTTCCCTGTCCCTGGTCCCCCTCCCCTCATCATGGAGGTTTGTTCATGTCCATTTTAGAAGTGCAGAAATATTATTTTAAGTCTAAAAAAAGGAAAATAATGCTTCTGTAGATTTCAGTCTCATAAAGGCATGATTGGGAAGTGTCACCAGAACCTGAGATTTAGATCAGATCAGATGAATTCCAACTGAAAACCAATTTGAAGCCACTGAGAGCTTTTATAACAACCTAATTATTTGGTTTAATTTGGTTAAAGATGGATTTTGCACTAATCAGCCTCCTTAGCTGTTAGAATAGTTGAAGACACGTCCTTCATGGACCACCATCATTTATGTGCTTGTTAGAGTAAGAAAACACCAAAAGTTTTATATTTCATCCTGCAGGTGAATAAATCCTTGCATTATTTGCACTTTGCATTAAAAATATGATTTATTAACCATTTTTCTATCACAGATTCATGAGTTTGTTTATTTTCCACATAAAGTTTTTGTTGCCTCTGCTCTAACGTTTTCTAAATGTTGCCGAGGTAAAGCATGTATGTAACAAATAACTGTGATCTGATCGGTGTTCTTGCTTCTGTTTTATTTACATTTTTTGCATGATTTGGATCATTATGAATGCAGGTTTGTTGTTTTATTAATATTTACTACCTTCTGCCCAGGCTCCTGAATGCAGCACATCTCCTTCCTTCCCCTCTTTCCCTCTCTGTCTCCCCCTCTCCATCCAGCAGTTCTCTCCTCCCTCTGTTTCCTGCCGGCCCCTCAGCAGAGGATGTGTCAGAGAGAGAGAGAGAGAGAGAGAGAAAGAGAGAGAGCTTGTGAGTGGGAAAAGGGAAAGCCGTTAGTAGAATGGACATGTGTCCTTTCTCCTTCACCATTTCTTCTCCTTTCTCCTCTCCTCTGTCTCCTCTCTGGCTTCCTTCACCCTCCTCCGCCTGCCTCGCGCCCTGGGCATCCTCAGCGTTGGCCCTCTGGGGAAAAGGAGACTCGTCAGGTGGACGGGCGGCCGAGAACTGAACTTCAATGTCAGCTGGCGACCAGAAGAATGGTGGTGACAAACCCAGAGGTAAAGAAATTCTCCTGTTTGTTTAAAGACAGCATTTCTGTTTAGGCCAACGCCCACTTCATATTCTAAAGTCTCTGTAAACACGGCGGGTGTCGTCTGCAGCGTCATCATCACTGGAGAATCAGGTTAGGGGTCGTATTGATCTGGAGTCTGCCATCAGCACCTTCCTCCATCTGAAAACTCATCTGTCAGCTATACTAGATTCTGACTCCAACAACTTTAATCAAAGATGTTATCAGACGATTCTCTGAGCTAAAAAGTGAACTTTTTGGTTATTTTTTTCTGTTCACAAATGGAACAAGTTGTTTTGATGCAAACATTTAAAGGGACAGTGCTTTATTTTGTCTTTTGTGCATCTTTAAAAGCTGAAAACTTCTCAAAAAGATTCATTTTAGTTTCCTTTGAGATGATTATTCGGTTGACTAACAGACAAGATGGTGAATTTGGGCAAAACGTGACAGCTTAAAAGTCTTAAAAGCATTGAAATGTGTTTAAAGTAGCTGATTTAAGTCACTGATGTGACACGTTTTTAAATATTAATGCACAACCATCTGAACAGGCCACGTCATCCTGCAGGAATTTTGTGTTTTATCTGAAACCAAATGACCCTGAGTTGAATCTTTCATGTGAACTCTTTGTTGCAGGATCAAGAAAAGGAACTCAAGTTTGGACAAATAAACCTGCAGGAACCGAGACAATTGTAGTAGACACACAAAACAAACATTTTTATGGAGATCTGGATGTGAAATTCAAGTAGAAGTGTCCTTGTACTTTTCATTTTAACTGTTATTTTTTAGTTGTAGATCTAAAAAATTTAATTAGATACCCTCCATCAAACCAGCTATAACGCTTAAGCTCTGCTGGTTTCCATACCAACCAGCTTGCAGCAGGATTTTAGCGCATTAATCAGAGAGTAAACGCCGTTTTGTCCTCTGTGGGGTTCTAGTTGGGCTGGATGTTGTTGCAGAGGTAGATTACATCTCACTCATCACTCTCCTGCATGTGGAGCTCAGTGGTTTATTGTTTTGGAGAGTTGCTGATGGTGTTTCAGCG
>SSNS01000568.1:47524-78819 GCA_006937985.1 Aphyosemion australe
GGGCTGCAGTTAAACAAACTTCCCTGCAGGAGATCACAAACCTTTGATTTCACCATCGACTGTGAAGGTTTGAGATTCCAGCTCCATTAGTTGTTCAACGAAGAGCGGACGAATGACTTATTCATTATACATGGTTCCTTCCTGGAACTGGTTTCCCTTTAATGGCTTAAGGAGACTCTCTGACTCCCAGAGTCGACTCCCCCATCCCCTCCTCACCCCTTTGTGTCACCAGCTGGACCGTTTCCCTGTCCCTGGTCCCCCTCCCCTCATCATGGAGGTTTGTTCATGTCCATTTTAGAAGTGCAGAAATATTATTTTAAGTCTAAAAAAAGGAAAATAATGCTTCTGTAGATTTCAGTCTCATAAAGGCATGATTGGGAAGTGTCACCAGAACCTGAGATTTAGATCAGATCAGATGAATTCCAACTGAAAACCAATTTGAAGCCACTGAGAGCTTTTATAACAACCTAATTATTTGGTTTAATTTGGTTAAAGATGGATTTTGCACTAATCAGCCTCCTTAGCTGTTAGAATAGTTGAAGACACGTCCTTCATGGACCACCATCATTTATGTGCTTGTTAGAGTAAGAAAACACCAAAAGTTTTATATTTCATCCTGCAGGTGAATAAATCCTTGCATTATTTGCAATATGAAAATATGATTTATTAACCATTTTTTTCTATCACAGATTCATGAGTTTGTTTATTTTCCACATAAAGTTTTTGTTGCCTCTGCTCTAACGTTTTCTAAATGTTGCCGAGGTAAAGCATGTATGTAACAAATAACTGTGATCTGATCGGTGTTCTTGCTTCTGTTTTATTTACATTTTTTGCATGATTTGGATCATTATGAATGCAGGTTTGTTGTTTTATTAATATTTACTACCTTCTGCCCAGGCTCCTGAATGCAGCACATCTCCTTCCTTCCCCTCTTTCCCTCTCTGTCTCCCCCTCTCCATCCAGCAGTTCTCTCCTCCCTCTGTTTCCTGCCGGCCCCTCAGCAGAGGATGTGTCAGAGAGAGAGAGAGAGAGAGAGAGAGAGAAAGAGAGAGAGCTTGTGAGTGGGAAAAGGGAAAGCCGTTAGTAGAATGGACATGTGTCCTTTCTCCTTCACCATTTCTTCTCCTTTCTCCTCTCCTCTGTCTCCTCTCTGGCTTCCTTCACCCTCCTCCGCCTGCCTCGCGCCCTGGGCATCCTCAGCGTTGGCCCTCTGGGGAAAAGGAGACTCGTCAGGTGGACGGGCGGCCGAGAACTGAACTTCAATGTCAGCTGGCGACCAGAAGAATGGTGGTGACAAACCCAGAGGTAAAGAAATTCTCCTGTTTGTTTAAAGACAGCATTTCTGTTTAGGCCAACGCCCACTTCATATTCTAAAGTCTCTGTAAACACGGTGGGTGTCGTCTGCAGCGTCATCATCACTGGAGAATCAGGTTAGGGGTCGTATTGATCTGGAGTCTGCCATCAGCACCTTCCTCCATCTGAAAACTCATCTGTCAGCTATACTAGATTCTGACTCCAACAACTTTAATCAAAGATGTTATCAGACGATTCTCTGAGCTAAAAAGTGAACTTTTTGGTTATTTTTTTCTGTTCACAAATGGAACAAGTTGTTTTGATGCAAACATTTAAAGGGACAGTGCTTTATTTTGTCTTTTGTGCATCTTTAAAAGCTGAAAACTTCTCAAAAAGATTCATTTTAGTTTCCTTTGAGATGATTATTCGGTTGACTAACAGACAAGATGGTGAATTTGGGCAAAACGTGACAGCTTAAAAGTCTTAAAAGCATTGAAATGTGTTTAAAGTAGCTGATTTAAGTCACTGATGTGACACGTTTTTAAATATTAATGCACAACCATCTGAACAGGCCACGTCATCCTGCAGGAATTTTGTGTTTTATCTGAAACCAAATGACCCTGAGTTGAATCTTTCATGTGAACTCTTTGTTGCAGGATCAAGAAAAGGAACTCAAGTTTGGACAAATAAACCTGCAGGAACCGAGACAATTGTAGTAGACACACAAAACAAACATGTTTATGGAGATCTGGATGTGAAATTCAAGTAGAAGTGTCCTTGTACTTTTCATTTTAACTGTTATTTTTTAGTTGTAGATCTAAAAAATTTAATTAGATACCCTCCATCAAACCAGCTATAACGCTTAAGCTCTGCTGGTTTCCATACCAACCAGCTTGCAGCAGGATTTTAGCGCATTAATCAGAGAGTAAACGCCGTTTTGTCCTCTGTGGGGTTCTAGTTGGGCTGGATGTTGTTGCAGAGGTAGATTACATCTCACTCATCACTCTCCTGCATGTGGAGCTCAGTGGTTTATTGTTTTGGAGAGTTGCTGATGGTGTTTCTGCGACGTTTTGACGTCCCATGACCTCGTCTGAGACAGAGACGGGTCTGTTTGTGTAACTGAGACGTCTACATTTCTGAAAGAAGAGACTCGTGACACTCGGTATTATTTATAGATTGTGTTTGGGGCGATGGCTACCGAACCACTCAGCCTGTTTTTGACCTGCTAATCGAACATCACTCACCAATTAGAAAATGAAGCCTGGTCATGTGACTCTGATGTCTGCAGAGTCGTGTGACTTTCACTGACTAACAGATCAGGAATGATTTCCTGCTCACCTGACTGGATGGAGGATGCAGCAGATCCACAGCATCGATGATCCTGCTGAGCATGATCATCATCAAACTCTTTCTAAAGCAACTTTCACTTTAGTTCTCGTTATCTCTAAGAATGCACCAACATTAGGAGCGTTTCTTGCTCTTTAGTCCACTTAGGTCAGAAGACTTGAACTTGTTTTGGGAGGAAACCATAAAAAGCATTATGACAAATTTAAAAAATGACATCCTGTCCCAGTACCACCCTGTAATGATGAGATGTGTCTTTTCTTGACTGAATTTATTGGTAGAAACCTCCACAATGAGCTCTGCAGCTTTAGTGAAAATGACGGGAAATTGTTTCTAAATGAGAAATAGATTAAAAACAGATTAAATTACAGCAGAACATCATCGTTCTTCCGAGACAACTGCCCAGCTGGGAGCAACCCTCGGAGCACGCTGAGAGTTTTCTTTCTGCAGCAGTAATGATGATGAAGCTGCACGGGAACAAACGTTTGCTGGTTTGTAGGGTTTTTGTTGCCGTGGGAAAGGTTGCACCCTGGTTTTAAAACCTCCAAAACGAGGACATTATCCAGCTGGAGCCACGTTTGTGATGATGGAAACGTGCAAAGCATCAGTGTAAAGCTTTTTTTAAAATAAATAAATATGCTTGTGTGTTTTTCTCAATTCCAGAAGCTGCTGTGTGGCCAGAGGTGGAGCGGGCGGAGCGCTTGGCCCGGGGCGCTGCCCTGAAGTGGGCGTCGGGGGTTTTCTGTCGGCCTGAACATCTGGAGCGGCTGAGCCAATACAGGAAGAGGGAGAGTCAGAGGACCGCCTCTGTTCACGCCAGATTAAAGGTGATGAGCAAAAAAAGACACCTTACTCAGCAGCTGTGTCTCTGCTGCGAACCAGAGCATCACCATGTGGTTTGTTTCCAGTCTATGGTCCAGTCATACCTGGAGGGGGTGGGCTGGGGTCTGGAGCAGCTCCGGGAGGCCAGAACCGAGCTGAAGGAGGTCTCGCACACTCTGAAAGCAGCAGGACTGGAGTCGGATGGAAACACGGACTGTGTGAAGTCTCTGGAGAGGCTGAGGGAAGTGTCCATCAACCACCGTCAGCTGCTCGCCGCCGTCAGCAACCTGCCTCGACTCTACTCTGGTGAGACCCTTTGCAGCCACATTTAAACTTATTTATATTAAATCATCTGGGAGGAAAACTGTCAGGAGTCTGAAGCTGAAGGCAGTTTATTTTTGTCGCAATAAAACGAGAGATTTAGCTACTAAATGTTCTGCAAATCCTTAGTAAAGGTCAGAAAATTAGTTAAATAAACAGTTTTATTAATATTTCATTTTCTTTCCACCTTCCCGAAGATTTAGTTCAATTATTTCAAGAAAGTTTTTTATTTAAAGCTAAAAAAAAAAATTTGTTTAATGAAATATTGCATTTCTTTGAAATCTAGATGAGTGTTTAAAAATCCGTACCGACACTGAAACATTAAGAATTCCCTCTGGAGAAGAAGTATTGAAATAATGATTTTTAAGCTCTCATAAATGATTTAAAAGCATAACATGTGATTTCCAAACCACATTAACTTCCTGCTGATTCAATAGATGACAAATTGTTTCATGCACAGATATTAAACCTGCAGGAGTCGTCTCTCTCTGTGTAACATGAGGTTATGCTTCCAGTTCAGGGTATGGTGTTGGAGACGGAGCGTCTGGTGGAGTCCCGTCGGCTCCTGGAGGCCCACGCCCGCCTGATGGATCTGGAACGGTGGCAGGATGACATCCTCTGGCAGCTCCACGAGGCAGGAAGTGCGCTCAGCTCCGAGGACCAGGAGCTGGTTGCCAAGTATTTCTCTGGAGTCGGACAGCTGGTGGACGCCCTGGGTGAGTAGACGAGGTTTGCTCAGGAGCGATGGAGAGATTAAGTTAGAATCTAAACATGGAGGATGTAATGAGGTTTATTCAAAGAGCCCTGATGTGTCAAAAGCATCAACAGAACAAGTTTAAAACCTGTAAAATAAAAGCAGATGTTTGAAACTTCATCTTCCTCGGTCCTGCAGCTAAAGAGCTTTGGGCGGTGGTGAGCAGCGCCCTGGCTCTGGCCCGTCAGAACCCCACACCGTTTGTATCCGCCGTGAGGATCGTGGAGCGTGAAGAGGCTCTGGATCGAGCTCTGCTGGCAGAGAGAGGGGGGTCCGGTGGCAGTAGCCGGCCCCTGCCTCCTGGACGGCCTCGCTGCTGGAGGGCTTCCTTCTTCCAGGTGAAGACAAATAAAAACCCAACTTTAAACAAATCTGCACCTGTTTGTAAAAAACGTCTGGGGTCTTGGATCCCTGTTCCCTCAGGTACTAGAGGAGGCGGTGTCTGCACGGTTCCGTAGCGTCTCCTACCTGCACACGCGTGGTCCAGGTCTGGCCGGTCACCTCTCTGCCCTGCAGCACGGCATCATGACCGACCTGGCCACCGTGCGCCACCTACTGGAGCACTGCGTCCCAACACACTACCAGCTGACCGCAGCCTACCTGAGGGCCAGCCACCACTGTTTACACACTCACCTGGCACAGGTGAGCAGTCTAAGATGTGTTACAGGCTGTGATCCACACACAGCCTCACATAGACAAAGAATTATGTTGAATTTCCAACGGTGTGAGAATTCGTTTTTTGAAGCGATGACAGATTAACCTCACACCTGAGTGTTGTTTGTGGTCCAGGTCAGCAGCTGGGATCTGGAGAGCGGGGAAATATTCGCGGTGCTGAACTGGGTGCTTCACATCTACAGCAGGTGAGCTCACCTGAAGTCTCACTTCCAGTAAATCTGATCCCAGACTTATTGCTGCTGGATGACCGAGAATATTTATCATGCAACTCAGACCTGCTGGTCTTGTTTTGGCAGCCCAGACATGATGGGACACCCGGAGCTGGTGACTGATATTGAGAGGGCGGAGCTTGGACCTCTCATCTCCTCAGAGGGACTGGAGCAGCTGCAGAGCAAATACGTGCAAAGTGTTCGGGTGAATGGAAATGATTCCTAATCCGTTAATTAATTGAGATGCATGAGAAAACGCTGTTCTAACACAACATAGGTGCGTGTGTGTGTGTTGCTGCTGCAGAAGAGTGTTTCAGAGTGGATGCACAAAGCTCTGCAGGTGGAGCTGCAAGACTGGCAGAGAGACCAGGAGCCAGATATGGACCACGAAGGTTTCTACCAAACCAGCCTGCCCACTATTATCTCACAAGTGAGCATTTCTCTCTCTCACTCTCTCTCTCTCACACACACACACACACACACACCCTCCTGCTTCTTTAAAATACTTCAAGCTCTCCATCCTCCAGCACCACAGCTCCAGGCCTGATGAGCTCCATGTGGTGTTGATGTGTAGAGCTGAGTTGTGTATTTTGTCTTAACGTGTTCGCTGACTGTTAGATGCTGGAGGAGAATGCTCGGGTGGCTCTGATGATCGGAGAATCCCTGCGGGATCAGACCATCCAGATGGGGCTGTATGAGATGGAGAACCTCCTGAACAGGCATGTGATCAGATTAAGGGCTGGATTGATCTGCAGCCTTGGAGGTTCGTTGTGTGTAAAGCATTGTAAATAAATCTAAATGTCACTTTAATCTCCAGGTTTCGTGAGGCTCTCATTGAATTTGGGAAGGAGCATCGCAGGGATCCACGGAACAACAAAAACAAGTTCTACCTCCACTACCTGGCGGCTTCTATCAGCAACTGCATCATCCTCAAGTGAGATTCTGACAGGGTTCTGGTTTAAAAACACCTCAGAGTGGGTTAAAGCCCCAGTGTGTAATATTTTTACCTGTTTACTACCAAATTCTGTGTATCCAGTGCACAAACTTGTCCTTTTTTATATTAATATTTCTCAACAACATCAATTCTATATATTCCTCTCAGCTTCAAATTTTACATTTTTAATACATAAATTGTGGTCGACGTCTCGTCGGGGGGAGGGGGGTGCGTGTGGCATTATGCATTAAGACTGAACAGTCATTAAAACATGTTTTTTAACTGGTGGAGTAGTTATATGCTTTGTGTGGGTTAGGCTACAGAGATTGGAAATAAATCAATTTCATGCTTTTTATAAGAAAACGGACCAGATGGCTGGAGTGAACGCTGGAGTTGTTGCCTTTTTGAGTGGGCCACCGTAGCTGCTATACTTACTCTGAACTGCATGGCGCTAAAGAGTCGCAATTTTTACCATGATTTCTATGAATATCCCACATGGGGCCTTTAAAGATGACTCAGCAGGGATCATTGTTGTCACCCTAGAGAAGCTGATCATGTGTTTTTCTACATTCTACCATTTAGGCTGTTTTCTGAAGATGAATTAAAACATGGTTCTGTCATTTGTGTTTAATGTAGAAAGTCTGCAGAGATCCTGCAGCAGCAGCAGTCCTACCGGTCTGCTGGTCAGTTCTCACGGACTCCTCCTAACCCTCTGGCTGCTCTGGACCGGGCGGTGCGGCGGGCGTGTCGCCTGGTGATGGATCAGCTGCTACTAGAGCTTCAGCCCTTCCTGCCTGGCCTGCTGACCCGACCCTGGCTGGCCCAGGGAGATCCCACCCCCAAACTCTGCAGCATCCTAGAGCGTCACCTGGAGCTGTACGGTCGGGTACGACCGCCCTGCCGGCAGGTAACAGATTCTCTCTACAGACTGTAGTTCTGTTTATTGAATTTAGCAGAAACGATGCAGATTCATGCATATTCCTCCACTGCAGTGAGACAGATGTTTTTAGGACTGCATGGCGGTGTCTTTTCCTCTGCAGTTGTAAGGTAATACTCAAGCTGATCAGGTTTGTGTGTCTGCAGCGCCTGCAGGAGGAGGCCCAGTGGCTGATGGTGGTAGAATACGTCAGGGCTTTGATGCAGAAGAAGCTGGTGTGTCGCAACGGTGAGGAGAGGAGGCAGTTTGCTCAGCACATGCTTCAGGATGACCAGCTGTTCAGAGAAGTCTTCCACACTTTGGTGAGGAGATCATTACAAATGTCACTCCTCGCTGTCATAAATCAGAGATTCTGTAAGGTCACGAGTCTGCACAGGGTCAGTGCTGCAGAAGCCCTAAAAACTTTTATTCTGTTTGAAAAATAGATTTAAAGAAACAGCATCAGTGTTAGAAAGCAGCTTTGACCTCCCATCTGTTCAATCTACTCCTGTTTCTGTCTGAACAGGAAGGGGAGGGGGAAGGATCTGAGGCGAATCCCTTGAATTTACTTTCCGCTCTGGCTGACTTCATCCGTCTCAAAGACCCCGGCATGCTCACGCTGGAGGTTTCTGGACTTGCAGCCAAATACCCGGACATCAGGTGATCATTTCCCCTGCGTGTGTGTAATTATGCAACGATACTCATAACTTGTGTACGTTTTTACACTGACAGCTTGATTGTGTGTGTGTGTGGCTCTCTGTGTTGTCTGAGCTAAAAATGTTTCAGTAGCTGTTTCAACCAACTCCCTCCAGGTTAGATCGATGCTGAAAGAAACCTAAGCAGGGCCCATTTTCTTTAAATTATATATTTTAGTTTTTTTTAATCATGATGATGCGTATTTCTCTGTTCTCTCAGCGACGAGCATGTTTCTGTGCTTCTGGACATCCGAGGCGACGTCTCCAGGGACATCAGAGGCGCCGTGATGGACTTGCTGGAGCAGAGCGCACCTCCTCTTCCAGTCGGATACCGACCCATCTTCACTGACATCCTGGTGCCTCCCTCCACCTTGGTCTTCTGTCTGCCAACAGCCAAGTGTACGTGACTAAAGGGACTCTGATGGATTCAAGCCCAGGAAGCATGACTCTCAGAAATAAAACTGACTTATCTTGTCCCTAGTTCGCTTTTCTAAGGCTCCTCGATATTAATGACTAGTCAGGGGATCGTGATAAATCTACTATTGTTTATTTTTCAGGGATTAAGTTGGTGACTTGCTGGTTCGGGTCTAACTTTTGTTACCTGCTCTTTTCAGTTTCTCAGGAATTACAGACAGAAAACATTTCCTGCTTATGTAAAAATCTGTATGAAGATTCGATGAATAATTAGTCCAGTCTGTTAGAAGCTAACGGGAACCATAACAGAGAATCCAGAACAGGAGGAAATCATTTTGGCTGCTAAATTTTTATTTTTATTTTTTAATTGTTTTGCTTTTAAATCATCTCCAGGTTTTATCCTTTTTTACACTGAATGTTTTTAATTCTGATTTTTAAAATGTATTTATTATATTTATGTGGGTTTTCTGGTCTTTTATTGTCTGAATAAATTCTTGTATAAACAGAAAGATCAATAAATTCTTCATGAAGACATTTTATTTAGAGATCCAGCATGTTAAACAAATACATAACATATTCACGATCCACAACTTGTATAAATGTATAAAATCATTTATTTCAAAGGAGCATTTTGCTTGTTGCATATTATGTATGAATAATTTATATATAAAATAAGTGGCATTACTTAGGTTGAAAAGGCTCAGCATGTTTTTTAATCAATCTGAAACTTGAAGGCAAACAAATATATGCACACTTGTATAATTATATATTTTACATTATTTATGTTAAATGCCAACAATCTGAAGAGAAGCCTCTGGGTTTCCATCAAAATTATTTAAATAGAGGATTATCTGTGCAAGTAAAGTTTATTTATATGACACCTATCAGAAAAAAAACATCAAATTAAAAAATAAAAGACCATTAAGCAAAAATATCAAACAAATGAAGATTAACAAATAATTCTAAAAGTTTCCGTTTATGTGTATTCATTTTATTTATAAGATTTTTACGTTTTTAAAACCCTTATTTCAGTTTTATTTTCGTAAATATATCATAAAGTTCCTGGTCACATGACCAAAATAATTTGTGACGTCAGTTGGCAATATGGCGGCCTTCATGGGAGCAACGCTGTGTCAGTAATCTGGTTAACTTTTAACTTTATCTGTAAATAATTCAGAAGAACCACCTTTTATTTGACTTATGTTTTAAATATTCTGGGCACCGAAGATGAAGACCTTCTGCGGAAGAGCGAACCCGACCACCGGAGCGTTGGACTGGGTGGAGGAGAGCGAGGAGTATGACTACCACCAGGAGATAGCCAGGTAGCTCCGAGCGGCGCGGCGGGGGAAAGAGCGAATCTACCCGAGGAAAGGCTGAAGCCGATGCCCGCTGAGTGGCTCTCTGACCTCATGACAACGAATCACATATTTGATGTTTTAGTTGCTGTCTGACAAGCTGAAAGGCACGAGGCTGAAGTTGGCTTCCGATTCGTGAAATACGGTAGCTAAAGGGCAATTGCACTCAATTTTTCTCTACTCTGGCCATCTTTAATCAGCTCTAGCTCCAAAACTACAACACGTATTCTCTTCAAACCTGTGCTGGATTATTCTACACTAATAGCAGATTACATAAAACATAGTTTAGGATTTGTGAAACCTTTTTCTGATTTGTGAAACTTCCAGAAAGCCATCACAAACTATGTTTTATGAAATCTGCTATTAGTGTAGAATAATCCAGCACAGGTTTGAAGAGAATAACTGTTGTACTTTGGTAGCTATACCACTTCCAGTGTGGTGTAGATGCTAAAAAACGCATACATCTGACTTCTTTGAAGTTTCAGAAATCAGAAAAGGGTTTCACAAATCACAAACTATGTTTTATGTAATCTGCTATTAGTGTAGAATAATCCAGCACTGGTTTGAAGAGAATACGTGTTGTAGTTTTGGAGCTAGAGCTGATTAAAGATGGTCAGAGTAGAGAAAAATTGAGTGCAATTGCCCTTTAGCAATTTCGGATTCGGAAGCCAACTTCAGCCTCGTCTTAAAGGGTTTCATTGTCAATAACTGGATGCTTCTATCTGTCTGTCTGTCTGTCTTAAAGATTTAATTCATCCTGAATTAAACCAAACTAAATGTATAAACTAAAAATAATATTATAAAGCTTTAACTTAGTTATTGTCACCTTTAGGCGCTTCAGTGACCAAACTGCAAAAACCAATATAACAGATAACAACATAAATAATGCTTCTTAACTGAAATTTTATAAATAAATTGAAATAACATTTTTTGATAACGTGATCTGTTAGAAAGTTTCCCAGATTAAGTAACGAGTTACCGATCATTTAATGAGTAGTTTCATTTTTACCAAATCTGCGGCAAATTATTTACAATTAACAGAAAAAAAGAGCCAAATAGACCTGAAACAACTGTTAAACAAATATTTTATTAATAAATAGTATCCTCCCTTAACTCAGAATAAAAGAATGAGCTAAACTAAAATTAAAAATTACTAAGTTAAAAAACTAAAATTATTACTTTACATTACGAGGCACAAAGTAAATAGTTGTCTAGTTTAGACACATCTTACTGTTGACTGACATCAAAAGGTTTTTATCCCCATATGCTGTAGTTTTTAAACCATTCATTTAAAAAGTATCTCACTTTTACACAAATGTTCATATTTTTTGTTTCTGTGTTTCAGGTCATGTTATGCTGATATGCTGCACGATCACGACAGGGTGAGAACTCATTCAGCAGCATTTGCATTCCTGGTTTATTTTGAAGCATGTTCTGATTTTCATTTACCATATTTGAACATTTGTGTTTTTCCTTCCAGAATGAGAAGTATTATCAGGGCATCCGGGCGGCCGTCGCCCGAGTAAAGGCTCGTGGAGAGAGGGTCGTGGTTCTGGACATCGGGACCGGGACGGGCCTGCTGTCTATGATGGCCCTCACAGCTGGAGCTGACTTCTGCTACGCTGTGGAGGTTTACTCACATCTGTGCTCCTGATATTAGCTTTTCCTCCTAAATCAATACTTGACGTCACTATGATCAGATGACGGCTGTGGATTTCTCCTCATGATCTGGCATTTGGCCAGTAGCTAACATTTATTTTATTAGTTAAAAGTTATTAGTTGTGGAAAATGGTAAAAAATAATAATAATAATGGCAAACTCTGACATTTAAGCAGCTATTTGCTGATTTCTCATCTGTTTGATGTTTCCGGTCTCTGCATTTCTTCTAAACTTTGTTCGTTATAAATATTCTTTATCGTGTGATTTTGTTTTTTCCTGCAGGTTTTTAAGCCCATGGCTGAAGCAGCTCAGTGCATCGTGACGAAAAATGGGTTTTCTGACAAGATCAAGATTATTAACAAACACTCGACAGACGTGACCGTAGGACCAGGTCAGGAAGAGCACACGCACACATTTTATTCTGGGGAAATGCTCAAAAATTCCAATTTTTGTAACGTAAAAATCTTCACCATCATCGTGTAAAAGTTGTGGTTTGTTTGAACAGACGGAGATATGCAAGAAAAGGCTAATTTGCTGATCACAGAGCTGTTTGATACGGAGCTGATCGGTGAGGGAGCTCTGCCCAGTTATGAGCATGCTCACCAGAACCTGGTCCAGGTTTGTGTTTTTGTAAATGTTGTTTCCTGTAACTCCCTGATTGTCAAACTAAAGCTGAAGCTTTGCTGTTTTAATTTAAATGAAAGCATCTCAGATCCTCGTTTCTGGACGTATTTTGGTTTATTTTAGAGCATCAGATTCACTTTTTGGTTAACTTGACTCTCCCCTTGCAGGCGGACTGTGAAGCGGTCCCTCACCGGGCCACCGTCTACGCCCAGCTGGTGGAGTCGGATCTTCTGTGGAGTTGGACGCAGCTGCAGCCGGTGGAGGTGGAGGGTGCCCGTCTGGTCCCGCCGCCCGCTGTAGGCCGCTGTGCCGGGGCTCATTCGGTGTGTGACATCCAGCTAAGCCAGGTCTCCCCCACCAGTTTCACCCCTCTGAGTCCTCTCTGCACCATGTTCAGGTAAAAAATCATTTAAAGCCTTTATTTTTGCTCCTGAAGTTGTTTTTCACTTCTGCCTGAATCCTCTTCAGCTTGGACTTCAGTAAACCAGTAAGCAGCGCCCCCCAGTTCCACTCCTCCAGGTTCACAGCTCAGTCTGGCGGCCGAGCCCAGGTCGTCCTGTCCTGGTGGGACCTCCACATGGATCCCAGTGGAACCATTGTGTGCTCCATGGCTCCCAGTTGGACGTACCCACAGCCAAAGATGGCCCCAGTGAGTTACTGGTGTAAGGCCAGTTTGTGCTTAGACCTTTAATGAGTGGTTCCTGTTGAAGCTGAGTCCCCGCCCTGCTGATTGGTGTTTCAGTGGCGGGATCACTGGATGCAGAGCGTTTACTTCCTGCCTGCAGAAAGCCTGGTTGCCGCGGGAGACGAGCTCAGTCTGACAGTCTGCCATGATGACTACAGCCTCTGGTACAGCCTGCAGCCTCACAGGTTTAACTTTCATCCTTTTCATTTATAATTTCAGAATTAGCTTTTCCACATCAGTTTGGCTGATCTTTAGGGTGAACCGGTTTAATGTTGATGTTTCAGACCGCAGGAAGTACCGTCGAGGTCTCCTCCCCCCCGCCCGTGTTGCACCTGCCAAGCTCACCTGGTTTGGACTCGGCCTCGTTTCGGTGAGCTCAACGACAGGCGGCGTACGGAGAGCTACGCCGGAGCTCTACGCAGCGTAAGAGAGGATCGGCAGCAGATCTGAGCTGGTGTGAGTGTGTTCATGTGTTTGATCCCAGTTCTAACCCCCAGGTTCTGAGCGAGGACAGTGTGTGTCTCTCCATCAGCGATGGAAGTCTGCTTCCTGTGTTCGCTCGCATGTTGGGAGCCAAGAAGGTACTCGGCTTTTCCGACACAAAGACGTAAAAGCCAAAAGCAGCTCAGACGTGTTTTTGTGCTTCTGTCTCCATCAGGTGTTCAGTCTGGAAACCTCCAGAATGTTTAAACAGGTTATCGAGCAGGTAAAGCTTAAACTCGCCAGGCATTTCTTTAAGATTTAAGTTTATTTTTCAGGTTTGGCGGCTATTAAAGTCTGATAGGTGAAACAGACGGATTCATTACAGCTTTCCTCTGCAGGTGTTGGAAGCAAACTCGATGAGAGGAGTTGAGCTGCTGGAGATCAGAGCCGATCAGCTGAGCAGTAGTGACCTCAGAGGAGAACAGGTAACTAGTTTAGTTTCTGTTGGCCCTGAGGAAGCAGAGAACACATGCTCCAGTGCTTAATTATTTATATTTGCGTCCAACGAGCCAGAGTTTCTTGTATTATTTTTAAAGCAGAGGCTTTTTGAAGGTTTGGCAGTTTTCTCTGACTTTTAGCGGCTTTTCCTCATTTTCTATCAGACTGGCAACACGTGCAGAAAAAGACTAGAGTTTTAGCACAGGGGGAAAAAAGCTCAGCGATCTGCTCATAGCAGGTGAAATCATCGACTGGTCTTTAGAAATCACCGTTTTGGCAGTGAAGTGTCTTTGTGACAGGCTGCTGCTAATAATCCAGATTAAAATAGATCCTTCGTGTTGATAATCTAACACAAAATAATCTACCATCTTTTCTAGATTTCAGTCCTGATGGGCGAGCCGTTCTTCAGCACCAGCCTCCTGCCGTGGCACTCCCTGTTCTTCTGGTACTGCCGCACAGCTTTGGCCGGCCTCCTGCGACCCGACGCCACCATCTTGCCCGGCGCCGCCTCCCTCCACATGGTGGCTGTGGAGTTCCAGGTCGGATAGCTGCTATTTACTTAAACTGGATGCTGTGTGGAGGGAGTGATCTGGGTTTGGGGAATCAGGGAGGAATTCTCACACTAAATGCCACTGAGAGCAGGATCCGTTCAAGAATGAATTAAAACATCTAAACATCCTTTAAGTCAGCCAGTTTTTCAACAGTTCTTCTGACTCCTACAGATATCTCTCTTATCTCTCCTACTAGTGGCAGCAGAAATGACTCATTTCACTTCTCGGTCCCTGGGAGGGAAAAATATACAAAATAGTATCATTAAATGATTAAAATAATGTTTTATTTGGTCACTGCATCTAATTATTATGTGTTTTGGATGGATGTTGGGTTATTAACGTTACAGCTGGAAGCATAGAGGGTTTATATAAACAGTTCTATAGTTTCATATAAAAGGGACTGCTTTAAGCCATGCTATGCAACGTTTTCATGTTTTTAAATCATGTTCTTGAGCCAGTTTGTGCTAAAATGACCCTTTACTGGGTTAATGAAATGTCACTCAGACCCCCACCGCCCTCTGTGGCCAGAATACCACACTTGCAACTTCAGAGTGGCGGTCCGGTCCCTGTTGGACTTAGTAAAGTGGAGCTGACATGCCTGGTGCTGCAGTCTGCTTCCAGCATGTTTCCTGCATGTTTTAGATCATGAACACAGCTGATGTGTTTGATTTAGTGATGAACCGCTCCTGTAGACACTAATGAAGGCTGAGGAGACGTTTCAGCTGTTAGATTAAGGTGTTAAAAAGATCAACGCACAGAGAGGAGATAAGTTTCACTTTTGGTTTTACTAACGGACACTAGGGGGTGCTAAAACAAGCCAAGTGTACCTTTAAAGGTTTTTACATATTTTTCACTTCCATGAGATGAAAAAGGAAATTGGGCGCTCTGCGGGTCTTTATGTTGATTTTGTGTCTACTCTAAAAACAACTACAAGACAAAGTGGGAAAAATATTATGTTTCATTTTTGTTTTCACTAACAGACACTAGGGGGTGCTAAAAGCTAGACAAAACTGCTAAGTGTGCCTTTAATATGTATCTGTTTAACATTTATTATCTGTTTTCATACCAAGAGTCAAAAACACATTGATCTGATTTAGTTTGTTTTTGTTTATATTTTAGGATTTGTGGAGGATACGAGCTCCATGTGGAACCTGTGAAGGCTTTGATGTCACCCCCATGGATGAAATGGTCCAGGTAACATTTTAAAGTTCATTTAAAGATCATTGAGCTCGTTTTACTTCCTGTTAAACCTTCTTTCCAGGTACAGATGAAATGTTTGAAAGTACTTTCACAGTCTGAAGCAAATCTTTGTGTTTTGTGCGTTTTCATCCATGAACCCGTGGGTCTGACCCACAGAGTAAAAATATTATTTTATCTGAAAAAAGATCAAACGCCATCAGGTTTGAGCCCAAACTCATCTGTATCTGAACTGGTGTCTCTGCAGCGGTCTCTGGATTTCCGAGAGTCCCGCGAGGCGGAGCCCCACCCCCTCTGGGAGTACCCGTGTCGCGCTCTAACTCAGTCCACCGCTGTCTTGACCTTTGACTTCACACAGTGTGTTCCTCAACAACCAATCAGCAGCCAGGGCTCCCTACCTTTCATACGGTAGTTGCTTCACAAAAACATTTTCTTTACTAAATCTGTGTGTGATGTCATTAATTCTGTTAAAATGTCTGACTCAGAGCTGGTTGTTGCCACGGCGTCGCCTTATGGATGGAGTATCACCTGACTGATGACATCACAGTCAGCGCAGGTCTAACCCAACCAATCAGTGATCAGGTACCCTTCATTTTGCTCATTAGTCATCTGATTTATGAATTTATTGATATAAAATGTAATTTATAGCTGAAATGTTGTGTGGAGTTTACAACGTGAAGCTGGATATTCCTGCGGTTTAAAATCCGGTGAAGTAATTTGTGTTCTTGGGATGTTTCCTGCAGGGCGACTGTGAGTGGAGTCGACACAGGAAGCAGGGAGTTTACTTCCTCAGGTCGGCGTGGGAGAGTTCAGGTGACGGGCGGGCAGCAGTGTCCTACAGCTTCACCTTTGAACCCAATTTAGGAGACATTAAGATGGACTTTAGTATCACAAGCCAGTGATTCTGGAGACGTTTGACCTGTTTTTGTATTCTGGTGCCTATTTAACATGCATGGTTAGGATCATTATTACATTTGCCTTTTTATGATACATGACCGTTCTCAGGAAGAAGCAGGCTGCAGCGTTTGGACTTTCTACATCCTGGGACGTTCTCGTGAAAAAGTTTTGTATTAAACATTAAAACTGTTTAACGCTGACTGAGTGATATTCAGATTAGTTTAGTGATGTCATCACAGCAGCAGCTACGTTTCTACTGAAGCCAGATGTCAGTCCTGCGTGAAATGTGTTTATAATTCAGCAAACATCAATTCAAAGACTGAAGGAATGATCTGTTCAGGAACTTTTCCTGTTAATCTCCATTCTAGTACGACGCACCACTAACTCTGCACAAGAACGTCCACAAAAAAGAGCAACGAGCTGGAGTTTCTGCAGCAACTTCTTGTTTAACTCTTGTTCCCCAAAATGATTTTGACTAAATTAAAACAGATAAATATGTTAGGTACACTTAAATAAATGGAAGACATGTGTAATATATTTTATGAAATGAGATGAAGTCACTGATCTGTCTTCAGATCTACATAAAGAGCTTTATTCCACCTGTTTAAATGTAGCTCATAAGGCTTTCTGATTGCTAAAACACTCTGGATTTATGCTGCAACGTCAAATAAAACCCTGCTGGTAAATGTTTGATCACATTAGTGCTGCAGCTTTCTGAAACGAGAAGTAAATCTAAGTTATCTCGTCATCAGACTCTGGTTCTCTCGCTCCTCTTTACTTTCATTTGCATGGATTAGAGAAATGACATCACTTCCAGATTCAGGGATTAAGCGTTGTTTAAAAACCATAAATTCTCACCATAATTTAACAACTCACAAGTAAATCAAATTTGTTTTCAGTTTAATTTGCATTTATTTGACACCTCGCTCTCGCTGAACTCAAATATTATTGGTGCATGAGAGTAAACGAGTCTCACTGGCGTCCCTGTCAGCAGACGCGTCCAGAGAAAAATCCCACAGGAAGTCCTGACATCTTGGAGGATGGAACAGAGAGGAATGTAAATGTTTTGAAGCATGAGCTGCAGAACTTCCTTTCAAGCGTCCGTCAGCGTTTTGTTGTCCAGAACAATCTTCTCTCCTGGTTTAAAGGCTGGCATCCCTAAATAAGGGCAGCTGGCACATCGGAAGGCGTCGCCAAGGTAACACTGCCATAAAGAAGTCAGAGATGTTATTTCCTGAGCAGCTGGTTCAGATCAAACAAAAGCAGATCTACTCACACTTCCACACGCCGACTTGGGAAGGTTCGTTTTCTGTTTTTCTTTACTCTCCTGCTCCAACTCTTCAGCGAGTCCACAAGTGCTACACGAACACAGCAGGTCATGAAAATGATTATTAAGCTACTGACAGCAAAGGTGGTTTGAATTATATCTGATAAAGACCAGCAGTTTAACCTAAAGTAAATAGTAAATGTATTCAAATGCAACAACTAAAGCTACTAGTTTTAGGGCTCGTTAAAATACACAAAACCCATTATTTAGTAAAACAAGCTTTAAGTGGTGAACTCACCAGTTCTTGCAGGCTTTCTTCTTCTTGGTACCTGCTTCACCACAACTTGTAGCTTTCAGAGAAGCTGGATCTGGCTTCTTAAAATCCTCTTCATCGAGCAGCGCATCAGAATCCAACAAATCCTGAAGTTAGCAGGAACACAAGTGAGGTTAACAGAGCCGGGGTTTTACTGCATTCGGAGACGATCCTTTTATAGGCAACAGTTAAAAATAACTCAAATAAAAAAGAAATGTTGAACGCCAGTCGTGAACTCACCACATCGTCGTCATTCATGTCGTTGGCCGACAACGTCCACATTTTCACAGTGTTGGGATCCAGAGCAGGTTTCTCTGCTGAAAACACAAATTTAACCAAATACTAGCAGGAAAATGAGCTCAACGGTCCCATTTAATACAAACAATAACAATTATCTCCTAAATAAAGTAAGGCCGTTCAACTGTAAACCTACCTGGCTTGGGCGTCTTTTTCCCAAATGACAGCTTGATCTGGCTGGATGATCCCACCTCATAGTCGGGTTTGGAGGCAGATACACGAACTCGGGACAGAGTGTTGCCTTGGTAACCGGTTGCTGCTCTAAAGGAGCTCAACGCCTCGGTGCTGAGTTCTGTTTTACTGACCTGAATGGAGAGAGAGGAACAAAGCGGTGAGAGGACCAAAGGAGACTTTTCAAAAACAAACTCTTTATTTCTACTGACATAAGAATGTGATTTTAGTAATAATTGTCAAATAAACATTAGAACAAAGAAATATCAGACGCTAACTCACCTCTGTCACTGACGTGAAGCCAGACAACTTCAGCGTTGACACGAGTTTCTCAGTTGTCCTCACACTCTGTGCTTCAGTGCCTAAAACACACAAAATCACAAATAATTCAAAGCTGAAATATTTCAGTTTTATCATTTAGGGGTTTTGATAAACTTGTGTAAAATGTATGTAGGCAGAATTTCTGAGTATATTCTAAAAGTATTTTACATCCCCTAAAAATTCCTTGTGTCATTCTAGAAGCAGAGGGTGAGGAAAGGGACATTTGATCTGCCCTGCTGAGTCAGCAGCTACTACGTAAGCCGGGATGGGTTAGTGTCTCTTACCTGTAACCGGTTCCTCCAGGACCAACCTGCCACCAGGTTTGAGCACTCTGACCATTTCTGCTAAAGTGTCTGAACTGTGGGTGGAGGAGCCATCAGCTAAAAGGCAGGAGAGCACCCAGTCAAAGGAGGATGCTGCATGAGAGGCTGAAAGAAGGGGAAAAGAAAGGTTTACTAACTTTCTACTAATTCCTTCTAGGTTTTAATCACTTTCGGAATATAATATTGAATATTTCACTGCATATGTGTGATGATATGTGATAATAATCTAGCTCAGTGTAAAATTAAATGGAGGACTCACAGAGTAACATTCTCTCCATGTTCTCCACGGCCACTTTTCCATCCACCCCAACCACAGAACTCAGCTGTTCTGCGTACTCTTTTAATGCTTCTGGTGTAGATGGCTGAGCCCACACCAACAGAACCGAGTCTCCTGCTTTGATGCCGAGGTCTGCCATGGCTTCCAGAAGAAAGATCCAGTCTCTGATTTACTCAAATCTATAAAATAAAAAAGGAATTCAGTGCAAACAGGAAACAGTTATTTAAATAATGAACCCAGAGCAACCTAATGCAGAGATATGATTTCACACACATCAGTGCACTTTATTGATTCACATTAAATTATATACGTCAGCAGCAGGTCTTCACTTAATTATAACCTTTCATTATAATATTCTAGCCATTCTAAAACACAAAGGTAAGTAGTGTTTTCATATCAGCAAAGAAAAATGCTGGGAGAGAAAATAACAGGCTTGCTGCTTTGATCCTGGATGTGTCAACAGAGCTAAAGGAGCAGTTTCACATCCATGTAAACACAAATAATTACAGTCAATAACACACCTGCCCTGACTACAGTAGCAAAGCTACGACACAAAATAATAAAAATTTGTATGGCAATACTGGTATTTTACACTGTTGTTATTAAAATGTAAGTGACGTTTCAGTGTTTAACACAGGACAAAAGTGTTAACTTTAAAATATCCGATGAAAAATGTAGTAGCAAAAAGCTGAGTGACGCAGTTGTAACTGTTGAAGACATTTTTCGGATTTATTAACACGTTTTTAGAATGTTTGAACCCGGTAAACATCTACCTCCAAGGAACATAGACTTATGTTTGTATCGAACTACTTTAAAACCCTTCATCAAGTTAAATTATCAAAACAAAAGACATTTTCAGCGACTGTTCTCACTGACTCACCTGCTGTCCTGATGTTAGTTAAAAAGTCACGTACGCAGACGTTCGCGTCAGTTTCCTGTTTCTAATTTTCAAAATAAAACCATCTACTGAATGCTCAACGCGTGCTGTTTATTTAATTCAGTATGTGTTGAAGAAGATGTTGTTTTGTAATATTATAATAATTGTATTTGCATATTTTATGGGCAAAGTTGAATTCTTTATTAAACAAAATTGTAAAAAAATTTGTCAAGTGCACCTGAATTAAACTTTGTTTTTTTAGTTGAAGGGCACTAGCTTAAGTCTACTTGACTTCCGTTATCTAACAGAGTCGCGGTAAAGTGACGTAGCTGTTTGCCTGTCGATGCAGCTAATATGGCGGCGCTTCTGAGAGGACTGCGTGCTGGACGGGTCCTCCGAGGACTGGGCAGCGGTAAGACACTTATTTTTGTGTATTTTTTGTTTTAACACCGGACAGCCAGTAGGAAAAGCATGCACCTACTATTATTTAGTTTTTTAGTGTTAAAGCTTGGAAATGAGACTGTGTTGACGTTAGCTACACAGGCAAAGTCATATCAGTTCAGAAGGTGATTATGAAGGACAATAACTCACGTTAGAGTGGCTGTAGTTTTAAAAACTTAATTATTAATACTAAAAAGTTTACACTAATATGATGAAATCTAGCATTCATAAAGTTTTAGGACATGTAAAGCGGTGTAAACACTGAGGTTCCTGCAGCTGGGGGGCGTCTTCTCTTCAGTTATGCAAGCTGTCAGTGTTTGTCTATAAATAGCGTGGATTACTTTATTTGTATGATGAGAAACTTTACGATTGACGCCACGAACACGTTACGTATTATATTTTTTACGTTGACTATCAGTTGAATTAAGTTTTATTATAGATGCAGTGCACTGCACGTAAAAGTAAACAAACTGTTCAGTTGCTGATTCAGTCAGAATATTAAGTTAATATTCAGTGATTTTATTTTAAATACACTTCAGTTACATTTAAAATAATTGCAGTTCATTTCAGTAAAGTCAACTTCAAGCTGTCTTTATTTTGTTTGTATTGAATCAGTGTCACTGATTATATTAAAGAACTTTTATAGTTTAGTCCATCAGCAGCAATAATAGGATCAGGTCGACTCTTCCTTTAGTCTCCATGTTTTTCCTGTTTGTAGTTTAATTCTATGAAAGTGTTCACACGTCTGCCTTTCAGTAAAGGTCAATGAGGGGTTTGTGGTCCGATTTACCTATAAAACTTAATTAAACGTTGGGGTCAATTAAAGTCAGAGACTTTGTACTTAACATTTTCATTTAATTGTGTTTTTGATAAACCTCCCATTTGTAGAAAATTAAAATGGTCCTGCAAGTTGCATTTTGGACACCCCTGGCTTAAGCATTACACTGATTTAGTTCTTCTCCCTTTTAGCGGTTGCTGCCCCAACAGCAGCAAACCCTCAGTACAGCAGCCTGAGTCGAGGTTTCCACTGTGCAGCGCTGAGGCTGCAGGATGAGTCCAAATCTGATAAATCCACTTCTTTTTCATCCTCCACAACGTACCGAGAGCACAGCCAGACTCACTCAGCTGATCAGAACGCAGAAGCAACTTTCCAGCATGAATCTGATCCATCAGCTGATGGAACAAACCCCAGGTCAGTCAGCAGGACGTTGGTGGATGTTTACCTTTTACACTTTGATAAAATTTCCATGTTTTTTTTTATCGTGGTCAATCAAATGAGCTGCCTTTGCACCTCTTCTTTTTCTTTTAAATTTTTGCTCAAACACAACTCCATCTATACATGAAGCGACCAGGAACAGGAGGAGGAGTATGAGACAGAGGAGCAGCTGCAGGCTCGTATCCTGACTTCTGCTCTGGAGTTTGTCCCGCAGCACGGCTGGTCGATGGAAGCTATCGCAGCAGGTGCTGAGGTAAGAAGAAACATACAAACTTTGTGAACATGTGACTTAAATCACATAGCTTGTAGTTTAAAACTTGTATCGAGAAGCATTTGTTTTATTTGTTTGATGGTTGCTGAACAAATAAGGTAGAAATATCTGATCCATGTGAGAGTAAACCTCACAGGTAGAAGTGACCTACGTAGAGATGTTACTGTGTGATGAAGAGTCTCCTAATGTTTTTGTTGTTTTGGTACCAGGCTCTGGGTCTGTCCTCCGCCTCCACTGGCATGTTCTCCAACGGAGCCGGAGACTTGGTCCTACATTTCATCGCCCAGTGCAACTCACAGCTAACAGAAATTCTGGCAGAGCAACACAATCAGGTCCAGCAGGGCCAGGCTGAGTACGTTTACACAACTTTATTGTCTGGTTTAACGACAGGTTCATCAGGAAGTGAAAGGTTTGAACATTCGGTGGAAGATATCAAAGGAATAAACATACAAATGTATACTGAATGTGAAATGTTGGAGACAGTTTTTTGTTAATTTATTTTCCATATTTCAACAATTCTTCCCTTTTTTTTATTGGGATAACTGTGTTGCAGACCAAAGAAGACTGCAGAGTTTCTCAGAGATGCAATAGAGACCCGACTGCGGATGTACATCCCCTACATCGAAACATGGCCACAGGTTAACTGGATAGCACAGAAGAAACAAACTTTCAAAAATAACAACATCAACTAAATTTGATCCTTGAACTTGTGTTATTTTCTTAGGCGATGAGCATGCTGCTCCTTCCTCACAACATCCCTGACAGCCTGAAGCACCTCTCCACCATGGTGGACGACATCTGGTACTACGCCGGAGACCGGTCCACAGACGTGAGTGGATCCTATCACCCTCGGTCCCCTTTTGCATCCGCTCACAGCTTCCTGTCCCCCTTTCACCAGCACCCCAACAAAATCCGGCCTGCTTCCTCTCAGGTTACTAACACCCCACCCCCCACCTTCCAATCAACCAACATTTTATTTTTCCTTCTGTGTATGTTTGCATAATTTGAAGGATTCTGCAACATACTTGTGTATTTAAATTACCTTACTTCCATTCTTTCCTTACTTTTCCTGTTTCATTTACTAAACATGCACGTTTTCCTCATTTTGCTTTAAAACACAGTTACAGTAAATGTTTAGCTAAATATGTTGCCTCTTAAACAAAAATGTAAAAGTTACATTTTTGCTTGACGTGTTTCTTTTTCAGATGAACTGGTACACTAAGCGGGCCGTACTGACGGGCATCTATAACACTACAGAGCTGGTGATGCTTCAGGATTCCTCTGCGGACTTTCGGGACACCTGGACCTTCCTTGATAATCGCATTCAGGATGTAGTCAACATGGCCACCACAGCCAAGCAGGTATAGTTAGAGTTAAAGATGTGAACAATAAAATCAGGCCAATCAGGAGTTGCTGAAGACTTTTTGTAGCACTCGTCACTTTCTTGCATCTACTGCACAAGTCGCTTTGTTTTGACTTTGTTTAGGTGCAGTTGACTGGTGAAGCCGTAGTGCAGGGGCTCATGGGAGCTGCTGTTACTGTGAGTGTTTTCTGCAGGTGTCATGATTGCAAATAATTTAAAAAGTATTAATTGTGATGTTTTTATCATGAAAACACCAATGTATATATGTATATAGTTTGTTTATATATGTATACGTGTTTATTTGTTTACAGTTGAAGAATCTCACGGGACTGAACCAGAGGCGATGATGGGAAACGTCTCCTTCACACTCAGCTTTCCCATTTAGTTTCTGAGCTTAAGATCAGTTTTCTTTTTGCTCTTATATTTGTTTAATTGTACCATATGGCTCAGAAAGAAATTAAATTATGAAATAAAAAAATCTTGATTTGATATCTTTCTGAACGTTTGCAGAATCAGTGTCTTTGACCCATTTTGCTTCACTGTGATTTTTCCCCACATCCAAACAGCTTTGTCTCTGTTGTATAAAAATGCAAAAAGAAATATTTACTGAACCACAAACCCATTAAAGTACTTAATGTATATTTAAAATGTTTTGTTCTGTTTTTTTCTTTCTTTTAAATAAGCAATTGGTGTTATTCTTAAACATTTTTGCACCAAACACGAAGGTGTAACGGTAGAAAATAGGATCTTTCAAAGGTTAGAAAACTAAGAGCTTTCATTTAAAACCATGTGGTGTTTTTATATATATATATATATATATATATATATATAGCAGTAATGAGTCAAAGGCAAATTATCACAATTAATATAACATTATTAAGGAAATTATTAAAGTTATCACTTTTGCAAAAATGGAGCAATCAAAATCCTCCAATGAAGGGATTAACCGACTGTTAAAGCTTATTAATTGCAGCTCAAAATAAAATATTTGAGATTTTAGGTGCTTTTATTTTGAAGGAAAATCAGTCGTTTATAACCCGGTTGTGAAAGGAAAACCCGCCTCCGAGCAATTCTATCAGCCAATCATAGCTCTCGTTTGAATTCTCTAGCCAATCAGCTGTCAGTTAATAGAGGCCTACAATCCGAGGTCACGGTAGTGGACGTCGTGAGCTCTTTAGTACGTTTTTTGTCTTAATTTTAGGTTATAAATCACAAAAATGCCGTATGCTAACCAGCCAACGGTGAAAATAACAGAACTGACAGACGAAAACGTAAAGTTTGTCATTGAAAACACGGATTTGGCGTAAGTATTCATTCAATTTCCCATTCAAGCAGAGAGTGAGCATCCGATGTCGTTGTTAGCATCAAAACATTCATGTTTCCAGACCCCAAATCATCCATAAGTAAAGTTAAATTAATTACTTCTAATAATTATTTAAAAATGCATTTGCGTAATCATTTTGATGAACAATACTTTAAATATTTAGACAAATTCTGCAAAGTGATGCTATTTTGGTGACTTTGAAAACATTTGAGGTATTTTTAAGCAAGTTATTAATCTAATCTGATTCTAATCCGTCTCATTCTTTCCTCGTGTTCTGGTTTTGTGTTTTACTAGATTGTGGTTACTCTTGTGTCAAGCTAAAATCAAAATAAAGACACATTTATGGCAGCAAAGTCAACAGTTAGTCCTTATTTGATGGTTGATTGTGATTTATCTGAATAGTTTGTGAAACTGAATAACTGCCTTCTGTTTGTCTAAATCTAAAATACACCTGAATGTGTTGTTTTCAGTAATGTGTGGAAAAATCTAAGATTTGTTGGACAGTTATCCAAATGAACATGAAATAGTTTGTTTTGTTTTTTTAATCAGATCACCAAATTGATTTGTTTGGAAAAGTGCTTTAGTAGCTCAGGTGAATTATTTAATGTAAATTATTAGAAAAACATTAAACACAGCCTCATTCAGGGAAACTATCGTCCTCCATCCATCCATTCTCTTCCGCTTATCCGGAGTCGGGTCACGGGGGCAGCAGCTTAAGGAGGGAGGCCCAGACTTCCCTCTCCCCAGCCACTTGGGCCAGCTCCTCCGGGGGAATCCCAAGGTGTTTCCTGGCCAGCTGAGAGACACAATAGTCCCTCCAGCGTGTCCTGGGTCTTCCTTTAGGTCTCCTCCTGGTTGGACGTGCCCGGAAAACCTCACCAGGGAGGCGTCCAGGAGGCATCCTAATCAGATGCCTGAGCCACCTCAACTGGCTCCTCTCGATGTGGAGGAGCAGCGGGTCTACTCCAAGCCCCTCCCGGATGACCGAGCTTCTCACCCTATCTCTAAGGGAGACACCCTGAGGAAAAGTCTCATTTCGGCTGCTTGTATCCATGATCTCATTCTTTCAGTCACTACCCAAAGCTCGTGACCATAGGTGAGGGTAGGAATGTAGATCGACCGGTAAATCGAGAGCTTCGCTTAAGTATCTTGGGGTCTTGTTGTCACGAGTGAGAGAAAGATGGAACTATCATCCTGTTCAGGGAAAAGGTTTTACTGCTGCATCTTCTAACATCTTTTTCCTCTTTTTTAGGGTTGCAAACTCCCTCCGGCGTGTGTTCATGTCAGAAGTTCCTACAATAGGTAATCGTTTGATTTCCCTGCAAGTTGTCATCCAGGTTAAACTGTAATTGTTTTTTTTAAATGTCTGAAAAAATCTTAATAGTCTGGTTCAAGTTGGGTTTAATTTGAAAGTTTTCACTTACAGGCTTTAAAAAAATATGTTTTGGCATTTTGTAGCTGCAGCATCACTTAAATACTTAAGATGTTATTTTGCATAAATACAAATGGCTAACCCAAGCTTTTACCACTGTGTTCCCAGCGATCGATTGGATCCAGATCGATGCTAATTCATCGGTGCTGCACGATGAGTTCATCGCACACAGAGTTGGTTTGTATCGTGAACTCCTTTTGCTGATTGTTGCATAAGCAGGCAGAGCTGATGTATAATTTTTGTGTTTCTTGTTTTTCAGGCCTCATCCCTCTCACCAGTGATGACATAGTGGATAAAATGCAATATTCAAGGGTAAGTGTGGAGTTTCAGCACAAACAGCTGATCATGTTCATTCTATTCAAAGCTTCTGTGCAGGTCAAAGAACAAAGTGTTATAATTGAGTCTTTTCTTATTTTCTCTGCTGTAGACTAACATTGTTTCAGAAGTGGGTTATGGAGCTGTGTTTTAATAACTTCCTGTTACAGTTATTGCAGATAAAGTTAACATATATATCTTAGTTTTTACTGTAAGCCCACAAAAAATGTGAAAACTATAATCAGAGTGGTAACTGTCCCATGTGTCTCTGCTCCTCCTGCAGGACTGTACCTGTGAAGATTTCTGTCCCGAGTGCTCCGTGGAGCTGACCCTGGATGTTCGCTGCACCGAAGATCAGACGCGTCACGTCACCTCACGTGACCTGTTGTCCAACAACCCCAGAGTCATCCCAGTAAGTCTCCAGTCTCTGGAGTTAAATCATAGAGCAGAAGACAAAGCTGATGTTCTCTTGTGGGTTTCGAGGTGACTTCCAGGAGCCGAGACAACGATCCAAACGACTACGTCGAGCAAGATGGTGAGTTTCTGTTATCGTTTTCATAATGTTCTTCCACACTTTGCTTATTTACATTCTCTTTTCGTGTCGTTCACCAACACGACAGACATTTTGTTGGTGAAGCTTCGTAAAGGTCAGGAGCTTCGCCTCAGAGCTTACGCGAAGAAAGGTTTTGGTAAGGAGCACGCCAAGTGGAACCCAACCGCGGGGGTGTCCTTCGAGTACGACCCGGACAACGCACTGAGGCACACGGTCTATCCACGACCCGAGGAGTGGTACGTCTTCATTTCACCACGAATCATTGTAAATTATAACGCTGAACAGTAACAGAACGGTGCGTTTCTTCTCAGGCCAAAGAGCGAATACTCAGAGATCGAGGAGGATGAAGTTCAGGCTCCCTACGACCCAAACGGAAAGCCAGAAAGGTAAATAATCTTCAAATATAGGATTATTTATTGATGTTTCCTGTAAGGAGACTCCGTGTGTTCTCGGTTCAGCTCAGAAATTGTCACTAAACTAAAAAAAAGAAAACAACTGAGATGTTCTGAAAAGAAAAACCTGTGGGATTTTGCTCCACCCAGGTTCTATTTCAACGTGGAGTCGTGCGGTTCTCTTCGACCAGAGACCATCGTCATGTCAGCGTTGGCGGTCCTCAAGAAGAAGCTGAGCGACCTGCAAACGCAGCTGAGCCACGAGATCCAGAGTGACGTTCTCACCATCAACTAACGGAGCAGAACCTCCATTCCCACTGGATGAGGAAATTTATTAGATTATTACAAAATATTTTGTTGGTTTAGGAATTAAACTTCAAGCTGTCAGATAATTATTTTTTGTTCAATGACTTTTTAAATAAATCCTTTTTTAAAAATGTATGTCCCTTTACTAGTGTTCATTTTATTTTGAAGAGCGCTTTTGGAAGTTTTAAGTGACCTGAAAAAAAATTTTGTGCTTCAAAGATAAAAGAAAACTAAATTTCTAAATAATAATTGCAGTATAAAAATCGAACTTATTATAATATCCTATCTATTTTGTAATAAGAAACCTTAATCCTCTAATGAAAACACAAAATAATGATTTAAGAATATGTTTAATTACTTGTAATTGGTAAACAGATTTGATTGATGCCCACATAATCTTGTCTAAAAGGGATTATATGTAATATTTAGGTCAACTGGGTGGAAACAGAACTATCTGGCTTTCCATAGTAAGAGTTATTTCCGCCCTCTAGCGGAAACAAACTATTACTACAATTGTCAAGCTAAACGATACAACTGAGTAGCACTTCCTGTAAATTCCTTCAAAACAAAACACTTAAAAATCACTACGGCTTTTAAATTACTGTAAACAAGTCTAGTAGGTTAGTCTAGGTAATGTGAAAGCCAGAACTTATTCACGTATACAAACTATTGAAATCCTAAAACTCAATAAATTTAATTATATTTGTTAAGCAAGATTAAACGAAACAGCTAAAAAAGCAGGAGCGATCAGCAGCTAGCTAGCTAGCTACAACGCTACAAACATCAGACATCGCGCCCTCTGGCGGTCACGAGTCAAAACTACATCCACTGTGTACTTAAAGGGATTTTTCTCCTAATAAATTAAACTAAGTTAAGGTAATACCATATAAATATATTTGGTTACAAATTTTAACCAGCATAATTTTGTCATTTATAATCAAACATGTTAGATATAAAACTATTAGTTATTAGATTAAGACTAATACATACTCACACAGAGACATTCATTCTGAAAGTAATTTTTTAAAAAGCTACACATTTTTTAAACAGGATAACAATGTATTTGGATTTCGCAATAAATGTATAAGCTACTCATATAAATACAATGAAAAACAAATACAACGGAAAATAGCCACGAACACAAAATAAAATGTTATTTTTACTGTTTGTTTTTGTCTAAATAAACTTAATTTAAGTACATATAATCAGTCATTTGATTTGCTTGATGGCCACCTACTCTGTCTAAAAGTGATTTGTATTTATTATTTAGGTCTGGTTTTCGACAGTAAGTGTTTGTACGCCCTCTGGTGGACATTAGCTGTTACTGCTTTTGTAAAGCTAAACAAGATGCGATGGACTAGCACTTCCGGTAATTACTTTCAAGATAAAACATGGCACTTAAAGATTACTGTGGCTTTTGAAATACCGTTAACAACATAGCAAGCTAATGGGAAAGCTAGGACGTTTTCACATATTCAAACTACTTAACTCCTTAAATTAAATAAATTTATTTGAATTATCTGTAATTATCAGCCTTTATAAAGATTACAAGATACAACTCACTAGTATTTCCTGTATGTTCCTTTCTAAATAAAACGCCATGTTAGATTTGGCATTAGGGGTCGGGGTAAACCCTAAAAACATGATTTTTTTAATGCAAATAGTGGTTATTTGGAGACCAGTCACTGGTGGAGACAAAATTTTAAACCCATCTAGCTACAGCGCTACAAACTCAACGTTTTAAGTTGCTTTTTATAAATGAGGAGGAAAATTAACGCCCTCCAGTGGAGACAAACTAAAACTACAATATTGTTCTGTTAATTTGGAAAAAAGGGGGAGATGGTGAAAAATCGCCCTCCAGTGGCGAAAACTGTCACTACACTTTTATTCTGTTAAATGTTTTTTCCCACAATTTCATCTTTTTTTTCGTACATTTTTCCCTCATAATTAATTAACATTGTGTTTTTTAAATGGAAAAAATATATTTATTTTAAATATGCCTTATTTTATTCTACGTATTGCCGGACCTAGAAAAATCTAGACGTCTTGGGGGACTTTTATTTTGAAATGCTTAATGAATGGTGTTGCGTCTTCAACAAAACGACAAGATGAAGATCTGCACCTTCATTCTTGGATGTTTACGGATGTCTGAGCAGCTGTTCGTGAACGTTTATTCATCCGCGGTTGTGCCGGGAACTAAAGTGATGTCGAGCAGCTAAGAGGCTGCGGCTGCTGCAGGAGGTAAATGGCTGTTAGAGAAGGTCACGCCGAACCTCGTTGAAATTTCTCGAAATTTAAAGTTTCCCTTTCTCGCAGCACGTGATACTTGTTACAAACAAACGTTACATCATGCAGACGGAAATATCTGGATGAGCTGTTAAATTCGGGTTAACTTTTATTAAAGAAACGATCATATTTAGACATATTTTAGAAGCTAAATTATCACTACTGAGACGGTATTTAATAACATTTTAAAGCTTATTGTGAATGCAAAACTTATCCGGATGGAAATTTACGTAAAAACAGTGAGGTTTTGTTTTACAGGTTACAAGACACGAATACAGTCATTATGAATCTTTAAACAACTCTTTTTCTTTAAGAGGAGTTACCATAATATCCGGTTTAATTCTTACGCTGATTTAATTAAAGTTTCACATGATGCAAATTATGAAATTATAAGAATTATGAATATTATTCATCTTTATGTAGAAAGGAAGATAATTTAAATCTACATTTTGGGGTTTAAGGAAATTTATTTCAAATTATTTTATTTTACTTAGAATTATTCAAAACTTTTATGCAGTATAAAATATCAAATAAATTATTATACAATAACAAAAGACACATGACTTCAGTGTATTCCGACTTACATAAATATTGATGATGGTGATAGAAAATATTTCTGACTTTGAACTCAGGCATCTCTGTGTGGTATCTTCTCTATCAGAATCACAAATGGCTGTGATGAGGAAGAGGTTTGTTTCCTCCTCAGCTGAGGAAGATGGTACCAACCTCTGGGAGAATCCTCACATTGCTGTATCTGATCCACCCAGTGAAGAAGAACACCCATATGCATCGCTGCTGTGGTAAGCTGTCTCTGCATCCTGTTTCTGCAACCTGTGGGCAAATTCAAAACTCCACAGGTGGACATTAGTTTTGCATTCTCATTCGACATTAGTTCATATGAAAATGTTATTGTGCAGCTGTCACAGCATCCAGGACTCACTGCTGAGCTCCAACAGCAACTTCACAGGATACAGAGGCGTCCTCAACTGGATTATCATTCTGCTCGTCAGTTTCTCATCACTTCCTTCTGTTTATTTCTAACAAAATGTATCAAAAATGTGCTTTTTGTTTAATCTCCATATCTGTTTTTGTCTTTCAGGTCCTGACTCATGCCCACCTGTTCTTAGAGAACTTCATACAGTGAGTGTAAACCAGGGGTTTACTTGAGGACCAGGATTGCCTACCTCTGGTCTACGTCATAGGCAATCCTGGTCCTCGAGTGCTGCTATCCAGCAAGTTCTGGTTGTCTCCCTGCTCCAACACACCAGGTTCTTCTGCAGAAAC
>SSNS01000568.1:78970-122525 GCA_006937985.1 Aphyosemion australe
CCTGGTGAACAGGGGATTTAATCATTGTGTTAGATTTATAGGGAAATGAGTAAAAACATGCTGGATAGAAACACTCGAGGACCAGGGTTGCCTACTCGTGATGTAAACAGATATTGATATACTTCTATTGTGATTTCAGTATTACATTTGTCCAGAATAATTTTTCCAGAACCTTAAGGGCAGTTCTGAGCCCAATTCCCAGACCATTTCAACTCACAGCTTTATGTGATTCTACCCTAGTGAACTAGACCAAATTCTTGCATTGCAAAGTTTATATATTCACATATATAGGATGGCTTGCCAGGCTAATGTGATTCTGCTGTGGCGCCCCAATCACAGACATGAATACGTAGACGCCCCCTTGTGCGCTGGAGAGCGTAACAGCGTGACCGGCTTATTGGATGGGTCCCTCACTTTCCAAACCCAACTGTAGTCAACGCAGAGGGAGCAGTTATGCCGGCGTACTATTGAAAACAGACCACGTGGGCCTTTTCTAGGCTACCTGTTGTAGCCTGTTGGGATTTTATATATTTTTTTATTTAATTATATTTATATTTTAACTATCATGCCATACCATATGTCTGATTTTGTGAAAAAGCACAATAAAATGTGGTTTTTAGTTGGGTAAGCACCTTCCTCAGTAGAAATAAATGCACTGGGGGCGAATGGAGACCCATCCAAGATGGCGACCGCCCACTACAGCAGCTCCAATAGGCAGCACCAGTCCACGGGGAGTCTACGTATATGATGTCTGTAGTCCCAATAAAGTCACAACAGCCAACAAAATATCCATTTTGTTGCCTTTAGTGACATCTAGAGGTAAAAGTTGTTATTGCAGCAAGTTACATTATTGTATTTTTACTCGTAGGCTTTAAAGTGTAGAAATCAACATCTAATTTGAAACTATATTTTATCTTGCTTTCGACCCTAAATGCCCCCCCCCCCCCCCTTCCATAACAGACATGGCTTCTTAATAGATGTCGGGAAGGTGTTGGGTCACCTGATTGAAGACAGCTGCAACTGGCCGTCGGTCAACCTCATTCTGGGTAAGAAACGTTGTCTAACCTGCAGGAAATCAGAACAACCTTAAAATGAAAAAACATTCCAAACACTTTTTAGGAAGGCCGTGTGTTTGCAATAAAATTTAAATAATTTAAAACGTTTTAATTTCTCTCAAAAGTGGGTTTGTACATCGTGTCTGGTAATGGTGTTATGTTGTTTTAGCTGCAGAGAGCCAGACAATATTTAGGTTTTATTATTTGTTTCTTCCAGCTGCCAACCTGTTTGCTCTGGTAGCTTTCTACTTGGAGAAGACTCAAGAAAAGGTTGGATTTTCATTGTTTTTTAGGAGTAAAAAAGCAGAATGCTTTGCTCAAATTGTGCTACTTTTTAAGAGTGTTTGAGGAACCGATTTCCCAGCTCAAAATACAAATTGTCGTTTCTACCAGGGAGTGCTGTCTTCCACCTCCAGCCATCGTTTACATCTCATAAACCTGGGGGTTCTTCTGCTGCTTCCTGCTGTGGTCATCAGATATGAGCCTAAAATATCAACAGGTGATAAAACCATATTCTTCTCCACCACCAGGGACTCATCTTTCATGTTTAAATACTAATTCAGCATCTCAGACTGATTTTTAATCATTCTCCAGGTGGAGCATTCTTCTCTCTCTGGTTCTACATTATTCTTAGTCTGAAGCTTTATTCCTACCAGGAAACAAACTGCTGGTACCGTCAGGCTCTTTTAGGTACTTCTGCATCACTATTTCTGTTGCATTACCAAACAAAACACAACCAGTGACTTTTTTTTTTATAGAAAAAGCCCACGGTGGATCTGTCGCACAAAAAGACCATAATGAGAATTTGACGCTGAGAGGTGAAACTGTTTGCCCTTCTTGACTCGATCCTTGATTTTATTACTTTTCATGCAATATTTTAATGATTTTTTTTTGTGATTTCTCAGATCTGTATTATTTCCTCTTTGCTCCGACTCTGTGCTACCAGAGAGACTTCCCACGCACCCCGAAGGTCCGCATCAATAAGTTGCTGCACAGGTTGCTGGAAATGGTGCGTGCAGTAGTGACGTCATGTCTGCATGTTTTATTAACCACTGAGTTCAGTTCCACCAGCCACACTCACACCTGATTACTGCCAGACCTGAAGAAATCACATCAGTGTCTAATCAGTCTGAAAATGCCTCGTTTTAAAGGAATTACAGAACAAAATAACCCAGAGCAACGCTTAAAGCCCTGCAGGCTTCACTTAGCTAAAGGGTCACGATTCAACAATAAAAAAGAGAAACTGTCTTTTGTATTTACTCAGATTATCTTTGTCTGATATTGAAATGTGTTTGTTGATCTGAAACATTGACAAAAACCTGCAACTAAAGGAGAAGTCTGCAAATACATTTCCATGAAATTTTACACACAATTAAAGTGGCTGTCTGGAGAATTTATTTTATCCAATAGCACCATCTAGTGGCTGACAAGCATATCACACCAAGAGTCGGTCGATTTGGTTATTTAAGATGGCGACTGCATGTTTCTTGTTTATGAATGTGTTTCTGTAGCCGACAAACAGAGCTAAAACACATTGTTTTACAATTATGATTCTCATGTCATGTTGTGTTTTCATATATTTATATTTTAAAAACTTACTTGTCCGTGAAAAGTTCATCAACTTTGCATCAGCCGAGGTACTTCCTTAAATTTGGAGCACGTAAGCGGTAGTCTAACACTATTGGTTAGTTCTGATCAGCGTTCAGTTCCTATTCGGTCTCTCTGTGAGTGTTTCATGCAGGCTGAACATGAAAATAGTCTCCTCCACCTATCTCCTGCATTAGCTTCTGATAGAAAACAGACTCTAGGTGAAACTCTAGGATTAGAAAAACCTGACAGATCTACGTCACACTGTCACTTAACATTCATGGACTCACCCATCTTGACTCACGACGGGGAAGGCTGTTGTTGGTTTAGCGTCCAGGAAACAGCAGAGAACGTCTGGGCTAGTAGAAGCTAACCGTTAGCATTAGCAACTCCACCACACAGCAGAACTCCTCCAGGCTTGTGTTATTTGTGGAGATAAAACATCAATGCTTGAGAGCAAACAGAGTCAGTGGTAGAGTTGTGTTGCTGTTAGCCAATCAGAGGAGAGATGTCCACATATCAGGAAATAAGACACCAAATCCTGTTGTATTGTGTCACTTTCTGCTGCAGAAGACTTGCCTGTGCTGATCCATGCATTTCTGGGCTTTTCTTTCCCCAAGTACGACTTACAAGGCATTCATTCCTACTGCGATTGTATTGATTAAATGAGTGAACTACACCTTTAACCCTCCCGCTGTCCTATTGGGTGACCCCACCAGGAAAGGTGACGTTTGAGCAGGGTGTGATTGTTTATCCCTTGGGGTCCACGTGGCAGAGGTGAGGTGGTGCTCAGTCCTCACCTCTGCATGTAAACAAGTTGCTATTATTAGTGCTCAGTCCTCACCTCTGCCACGTGGACCCCAAGGGATAAACAATCACACCCTGCTCAAACGTCACCTTTCCTGGTGGGGTCATCCAATAGGACAGCGGGAGGGTTAAAAACACCTTGTGTTTGTTGAGCTTAACCTTTAATCAGGTCTCTAAATTTAAAAAAGTATAACTGCGTTTATTCTGTATATTTTATTGTGTTTATTGTTGAGTTTTGTTTTGTATAATCCCATATGAATAAAAAAATCCAGTTATGTTTTCTCCCTTTAGGTGGTTGTAATTCAGATCATGGTCGCCATCGTGCAGCAGGTATGGCAACTTGTTTGAACTGTGTTGTCTCTGAACGTTCCCCATATTCTTGTTTATTTTAGCGTGCGTCAGGATGTAGTTTGTATTTCTCATTCATGTTTGAGATCCAGGATATTAGTTTGACGGCTCGTTCTCTTTCCTCTTAGTGGATCGAGCCAATCTTCCAGAAATCAGAAAAGTCCTTTACTGTGAGTAAAACCTGATTCCTCATGTCCTGATTGTTAAAATAAAACTGATTTCTGTCCTTGTGGAGTAGAGTTTCTCACATTTTGTGTTCTCACGCAGAGTATGGACATCACTTTGAGAGTGAAGCACCTTGTTGGCCTAGTGGTGAGTTTTTGAGCTGGTCTGCTGAAACAAAACAAGGAAACATCACATATTCTCAGATGTATTCTTAGTGAAGAGACGCTGATAGTGGAGCAAGATGAAGACCGTAAAATGTTTGAATTTACTGATAAATATGATGCTGTCGCTTCTTGTTTCTTGTCAGGCACCAACCCATTTCCTGTGGCTCCTCTTCTTCTTTTTGACTCATTCCTACCTGAACTTCTCCGCAGAACTCCTTTGTTTTGGGGACCGACATTTTTATGGAGACTGGTGGTCAGTTACAGGAAAAAATAAACATTTCTGTCAGTCGCTTTAAATTCACGGCTGAATTAAAGTGTTTATATTCTACAGGAATGCTAAAACTTTGATCTCTTTCTGGAACACCTGGAATATTCCTTTCCAGAAATGGATTAACAGGTAATTTTTTTTCTTTTTCAAATAGTTTTGAATGCTCTTTAGTTTTATTCTTCTTTGTTTGTGCGAAGGCATGTTTACACACAGCTGGTGGAGAGGAATGTTTCCCCAGCAAAAGCCGAGTTCCTGGTCTTCCTGATGTCAGCTGCTCTCTGTGAGGTAAATATCCGACTTGCTTGTTTGGTAAAATAAGGCCAAAAGAGTTTACGCACATCAATCAGAGATACACAACGCGTGTGTCCGTGTGGATGAAAGACTGTTGTAAAGTGCCTTGGGCGGTTCTTGGACTCTAAAAGGCGCTATATCAAATACAGGCCATTTATTTACGATAGATCCCAGTACAAACAATTCCCTGATGGGACTGTTGTGTTATCTTTATCCTCTGTTCTACAGTATCTGGTCGCTCTGCCTCTGCACAGCTGTCGTCTGTGGATTTTCCTTGTGATGGTATTAGAGGTGAGATTATTCTACCTGTGGCAATAGGTGATTTTTTTTACCTGTATGGAGCTAGAAGCATTGAAGCATTGTGTGCTTCTTCACAGCAACACTGTAAGCTAGATGCAGTGCAAAAAATGTAAAGAGCTCAGCATTTTTATGAATGAATGCACACTAGCACCATCCATGCTTGCAATTACAACATTATTACAGCAATAATACTTATGACAGATTACTGTTACTGTAGAAACAAATGAGTTTATCAGTTGATAAACCTACATTGGATCAAATTTGCCTCATTACCTGTGAGTTTTCTTACCTACTCTCTCCTCCAGCTGCTGGTTGCAGTGTTCTTGGGAAATTCCTTCCAGGGTAACTATGGTAACGGTTTGGTGTGGCTGTGTCTGCTGCTCGGCCCTCCTCTGGCTGTGACTACGTACTTCCACGACCACTACATTAGCTCCCATCATCAGCATCGCGCTGTCTCTGCACCGCTGACATCAGACCACAGAGTTTTCCCACAACTTTATTAATATTTGAATACATAGACAATCAGGTCTTAAAATGTGCAATAAATGATTAATTGTTCTTTTTTTATTGACAGCCATCAGCTTGAAAATGTAGCTGTAGTTTGTAACATTCAGGAGAAATGATTATTCTTGTCAGATACATTGAGGCACATAAAACAGTACTTTTCCCCCAGGATACTTGTGCACCAACATGCATGAGGTGGCGCTGATTTTAGGCATACCTACCAGTTAAGTCTGCCTGTTTGTGGAGGAAGAGCGACTGGTTTTACTGCCTAGCAACAGGGAGAAGTAAGGATGAGAGACGTTGACTGCATCTATATTATACACAACATACTCCACAATGTGTTTACAACTGTAACATAATATCTCAGTAAATAAACTGTAAAAAGGTTTTTTTTATATGAACTTTGTTATATGTAACACTGAGGACCAGACTCGTCAACTGATTGAACCTCATTACCATAGCAACCTATCATCAGCCTCCTCTATATATTAATAAAGATTGCCAACTACTGTTAAAATATGCATTTGACTTGCAAATTTTGAATTGAAGAGGAAGTTAAAATGTGATGTAAATGTATATATAAAATGCCAGATGTTGCACACTGAAATGTTCCTTATTTTTTTACGCAATCATTTTCATTTCAAATGATAATGTTTATAGTATTTTAGAATTGATCATCCTATAGTTTGCTTTTGCAGGACGTGCATTAATGACCACTATAGTGAATTACTAGATACTAATAATAGCAACTTGTTTACATGCATCAACTTGTTTACATGCAGCAGCAGGGAGAACGTTTGCAAGCTAGCTAACCCATAACTTTAAATTTGGAGGAAGAAAAGATGGCCCAGAACCAAAAGGGCTTTCACAACACTTTAGAGCAGCTAGATTGTCTTTTTTAAAAATAAAAAACAACTAAAACAGGTGGAGGAGCAGCATCTGGAGAGAAAGTCAACCTCACAACTACTTTTTTATTTTATTTTATTTTTTTTTACAAATTTTTTCAAGCAAATAATTCTCAAATTACGTGACACACAAAAGTATGTATCACTTAATACAACATATGTGTGATTCAGGGTGTCACCCCATTCACTTAGAATCAAGTTATATTGTTTTAAAAATGCTATCGTTCATAACTAGACTGCTAAAATAAATAAATAGGTTAATAAATATATCTATATTTGTACCAAGTACATTTTTTAATCATTTTAGCCAAGGTGATTGTTTAATGACCCACAATCCTTTGTGCAATAAAAATATCCAGGGTCACGTGGTTTTGTCACTGAGGCGGAAATGAAAGTTCAGTAGCGACAACGGCGGACCACAGCTAAAAAAAAGGTACAGAAATGATCACATTCACGCTTCTGTTTTTAGCGTGTCAAGGCATTTAGAGTCCACTGACACGAAAAACGAATCAAGGAGCGCAGCTCTTCTCTGTTTAGAACAGATTTTATTGACACGTCCTTTTGTAAATCCGAGCTACGAAGCTTTCCGCTAACGTTAGCTTTTATACATCAAGTTAGCTGGATAAAATATGTCTGAACGGAAATGTTGGGTGATTTTTCAAAATAAAAGATACGTTGTAGAAAACAATAGTGTAATTAATAAGACAAATACTGTTTATCTATATTCGTATAGTTTGTAAAGTATATTGATAGTTTATTTTCATGTTGCGTATTTAATTTAATAGAATATTTTTGTTTATAGTTTTAAGAGAGGAATTTACAGCGTCATCTTGGATGCGCATATCATTAATTGACAATTTTGTGCGAATTTATTTTATTATATATACAAACGATTTAATAGATTAAGTGTTTATAAGCGTATTATTAGCTTTGAGCTACGTTAGTGACGGCCCACATATATCACACATGCTCAAAATCTTCGACTAATATTTTAGTTTGAAAATAATGACCGGAAATGTCAATGTTTTCCTATCCTTCGTTGACCGTGATGTTAAGAAATACCTTTATCATCGTCCGTGTTTTTGTTTTAGACTTTGTGGTCAAGGGTATTTAAATGGAGGACAATAAATTCGGTTATTTGTTGTTTAACTTTTAGGTGTTAGCGCTCAAACATTTCACTGTATCTGCTTGTATGTAGCTGGTCTGCCTGTTTTATAGTATTGACAGGAGATGATGCTATCCGCTGTTGTTGTGGTAATCCTCATCAGATCGACTACAGCTTTTATAAAGAACGTTTTATTAGATAAAACACCCACATTTCTCTTTTACTTCATGGCTAAGATACACAGGGCTCAGGTTTTTTGTGTGGGCTGGGGTTGAAAAGCCAGCTGCAGTCACCTTGGTGCAGCAAAAACCTTGAGCTTCCTCTTACTTATTTGTATGCTATGATCTTGTTGATGTGTGTGTGTGTGTGTGTGTGTGTGTGTGTGTGTGTACCTTTTGTATAGGGAACTAAGAAAAAAAAGATTGCTTAAGATTAGGTTAAATTTCTCAAGAAGGATAGCTTCTTTGAAAACTACATTTAAAGACACAAGGAGTGGCTCAGGAGTGTTTAAACAGTGTAATCAATATCAGAATAAGGGACTTCTTGACTCACCAGTTAAGATAAGATAGGACTTTATTGATCCCACAACTGGGAAATTCGTGTGTTACAAATTAAGAATTATCCTCTGATAGTACATTTTACAGGATCACTCTAGAGTTTAGCAGTATTATATAATGCATTCCCCCCTTGAATGATGTTGTAGAGAATATTTCTGACTTTGTCCAAGGTGATATTCTGAGCACTTGACTCTGCAGTGACTGACACTGATTAGGCCCACGCTGCTTTGGTAAATGTATTCTTTTATTTGTTATGGAAAAATAAAGCTGTGCTTAGATCACACAAAATATACATAAAAACATTGAATAACAGCAACTAGGGCAGTTGAGAGTTAGGACGGTGAGAGAGACCCCCTACTCACAACCACACACACACACACACAGAGGGAGATAAGTCCCTCATCTGAAATGATCTCTGCGTGTGAAGTAGGGAGTGTATTTTGTAATTTATTGTGTATTTGTTGTTGTTGTGTTGCAGAGCTGTGATGTCATGGCAGCTGCCAGTGTGACCAGACCTGGCAGTGCCCAGACCACAGAAAAGTCTCAGTTGATTCTGAAAGGTAACATGGTTTAGTCACCTTATCGAGCTGTTAGGCAGTGAGAAGTAAAAGTATCTGTAGTTTTTATTTTACACTAGCTAGAACTCATCTCTACACATTTATGGGTGCCATGTTTACCAAAGCTGGTTTTACACATCGAAAAAATAAAAACAAACTCAATGCCCATCAAAATAAAAGCCAGTAATAAATAAATAAATGCAATAAAGCTGCACATATGACCTTCCCAATCTATCTTTGGCTGATCCAAGTTGTGGAAAAATCTTCACTGATTACTTTCGGAACGTAAAACTCTTCATTCAGTTTCATAACCTGATCCTTTGATGTTGCTCTGAAACATTTAGTTTTTTGTCTATTTATCTGTGCCATTCCATTATCATCCATTCCATTCTAAATTTGAACACAACTATTCATTCATCTCTTAGTTTGGCTTTAAACTTGATGTTTTTATCGCTATTCCAGCTGACAAACAGATGGAGTTTCACACTCTCACTCGCAGAATTGTTTAGCTTGGCAGAAAGCTCAGAGTTGTGATTCTGTTAGTAATAAGTCTAATGGTATTTTTCCCAAGAGGTGGATTTTCTATGTATATTTACATTCGCGTGACCTGTGGAACCAGGAAGAGAAACCACATCACGTCTGTCTTGGCCTCCCTTCATTGACTGCCTGTTACATATAAAATTAGCTTTAAAATCCTTACTTGTTTTCAAGACACTGAATGGTATGGCCCCTCAGTACCTGGCTGATCTGATCCATCATTATGCTCCCTCTGGTCCCTTACGATCAATGGATCAGGCACTGCTGGCAGTCCCGAGACTAGATGTCGACCAATATTAGTTTTTATATTGTTGATGTAGAGACATGGTCAGCCGATGGCCGATATCTAAAAGTTTTCCACCTTATTTTCATGCTAAAATGTCACTAATAACTTCAGTTGATGCACAAAACGTCTGAAGCTGAATCAGATTTTGAACTCTGAATTTAACTAACTGTTAAATCTTGACTTTGTGCTGTTCAGTGTTAAAATCAGACACCTAAATAAAGTTAATGTAGAGTATTTATTATGCAGATTAGTGAACATAAAATACATTTAAATAAAATTCTGCATCAGCACCGGGCTGCCCAGAGATGTGCCTGACTTTAAATCGGCTTTACTAAGGACAAATATCAGCCGATGTATAAAAAACTTTAAATATTGGCCCGATATATCGGTCCGCCTCTACCCGAGACTGACCTGAGACATGCTTTTAAGTCTAGATTGAAGACTTACTTCTATGCCCTTGCTGTCATTCATACTGCAAGCTGACTGCTAGTTTGTTTTTATATAATGCATCTGTTTCACCAACTTGGCTGTTTTGTATGTAGTCTTTTTATTTATCCGTACTGTAATGTTTTCATTTCTGTACGTGGATTGTTCAGCTCTTTGTTTGACCATTGGCTGCGTGAAAGTGCTTTATAAATAAAGCTTGTTGTTGTATTTTTGTTGGAATGCAAAATTTCTCATAGTGAAATGTGCTTCTTAAAAACAGTTCATTGTAGTTTTATTAAATCACAAAATATTTTATCTATAACTGGAAATGTTCATAAACTGGTAAACTTCAATAGGTCCACATTTGTTTTGTCAGATAATCAGAGATCGTCAACCAGCTTTATTCTTATTTATGTTAAGAAGTAATTATTATACTGTGCATTTTTCATTTAGCATCAATTACTTATTCTCTTGTCCCGGTGCATTCTTCAGCTTCCTGATGAACAGTTCAGCTCTTGTTGGACAGAAACGTGCTGCAACAAGATTCTGAGAATGTGTGAAATATTTTAAAACCATCACTCTAAGGGCAGCACATCATATATTTGTCCATTAGAGGGTGCTGTTTGTTGTTGTTTGGTATTTTACATTTTTTTCTGAAAGGATCTTGAAAGTAAATGTGCAACAAAACTTTCAGAGGACTTTTTATATTTCAGTAAACCCCAAGTTCTTTGAAAGTAGTATTCACTGTAGTATTACTTGTATGTAAAACCAAATGAACACATTAAACTCTAGAATATCTACAAAGAATTAACCTATTTCATTAAGATTAAAGTCAAATTAATACCATTCCCAACATTTTTTAAAGCATGTTTATATAAAAAAGCTATTTCCTGCATTTATAAGACTTGAAACTGGTATTCTATTAAATTCACATCTGTTTTATATTTAGCAGTCCAGATATTTGTGTATTTTTTTGTTTTCAAAGCAAAAATATTAAAAACATTTGATAAGTGTCTAAAATGCAGAGATTTAATAATAGCAAAACCATCAATCTGCTTATAAATGAGTAAAAACACATGAAAATCGCAGATTATTTCCCATCAAACGAAGCAGTGGTAGAAAAAGTATTTTTTTCCTGCTGACGTGTGTGTTTGTGTGACTGCAGTGGTGTCGGCGAAGCCCCAGTCTCCCAAGCTGCCGAATCGCCACTCTCGGCTCAGCTCCTTCGTTGAGGTGACTGCTGACGGTCTGACGAGTGAAACCAAAAAAACAGGCAAACGTACCGGACACCTGGAGCTGCAGTGGAACGAAGACCTCACCCTGTGAGAACAACTCGCATAAAGCACATGCAAACGCACTCACACACATCATTAAAGAACAATTATACGTTCATTAAAATCGATTCCAAGTGTGGTCCAGTTTTACTGAAAACTCTTCTGTTATAGATCTGCTAGTTTTGGTTTATCTTTAAACAAATATAATTTTATTCTGGTGCAGAAATCAAGTTTATTAAAGTAACAGTGAACAGTTTCCGTCTCCTTCGCCCTACTGGTTGAAAGTGGAATTACAACTGTCGTAAACAACCCTGCTGCAGCCTGCTGCGCTAACAATGAGCTAACGCTAACATGAGCCAACTAATACTAAAATAAACCACAAAGTAAAAAGAGCCACACTGTTGGACAAAAAATATTATTACTTACAAGTCCAGTAGCAACAAAGCCAGGTCACCATCAGTCCTTGATTTTGTAGCCTCCTTTAGCTCCCTCAAACTAGCGTAGGCCGCGCCGATGTTCACTCTGGTTTTAGCTCTTTGCTTCACCTCCAAAGACATTACTCTGTTACTTTTACATCCAGGCTCCGCCATGATGCCAACAGAAAAAGCTAACTTCTTCTTCTTGTGCTTTTTATTGACGATCAGCAAACTGTAAATGCTAACCGCTAGCATTACAGCTAACAGCAGTGAAGCAGGTATAAGAGTGCCCCCTAGAACACCTACCCGCTCCACAAAACTATCTAGTGTGGTTTTTGGTCAGCAGAGTTGTGTCAGATATGAAACTGTTCAAGTTTCTAACCCAACAATCACTGAGATCAATGCTAAAGCTCTAGCTTAAAGTTTAAAATATCTATTGTTACTTTTAACATCTCGTTTCTATATTTTATACTGAAATATATTATTCGAAGGAAAAATACAAATGTGAAACAGGACTCTATTATCTGTAATTTGTGCTGAACTGATCTGATTAACGCACATTAGAGTGTGTTAGATTTATAACAGGTCTCTGTTGATTAAAGAGTGTGTGTTTTGCAGAAATGTAACGCCCCAGAGTCGTCTGGACTTAAAGTTGTGGACCTGCCACACCTTGAGGAAGGAGCTACTGGGCAGCGCCACCATAGACCTGCTGGACACACTTCGAACACATGATGGCAAAAGTAAGGACAAAAAACCTGATCATGTTGTTGTTGGTGTAAATGTCTCCCTTATAGGACCTGGCAACCCTGAGCCCTTAAATAAAAGGCCATTGGACTTCTTTGGTTGTTTCTTGAAGAAGTTTCACGTTATTTCTGAAAGGCTTGGTCGGTTCTGGTTATGGATTTGTAATTTAAATCTAACCCACTTTTTTATTGTTTGCTTCAGGTAGAAAAAAGTTGACTATATAATCTTTTCATTTCCTCAATACCAGAACCCGTGTTCTGATTGTTCTGGAATGATTCGCTGCATCAGTTTGAGTTGTAAAAATGTGACATCAGCTGAAACATATTAATCGCTGCAGCACTTTCCCAAAGAAATGCTTCTGGCTTAGCCAAGTCCAGATGGTGAGGTTTTTTTTATTATTATTATTTTGGCGAGGCAGTGTGGGTTAACACTTCAGTTAGCAACAGTTCCACAATATTTTACATCTGTTACTGCAGATTTCTGCTCCAGATCCAACCAAAAGTTCTTAATGACAGCAGGCTATTCCCGCTTATAATATAATATTACTATATGATAAATTAATTATAATGGATTTTTAATGTAATTGATCAGAGAAAAATTGATGCACTTAGTGGGAAAAGTGTAATAAGTGAGTTGACCATCCGGTTTCCTTCCTCCACCTTTCCTCACCTTCTTTCCTTTTACCAATAAAACATTTCTTCTCACCAAAACGTTCTCCTCCCTTCAATCACCCACCTTTTGTCTTTGTGACCGTCCATCTGTTCTTCCTCCCTCTAGTGGAGAACGTTCAGCTGAGTCTGGTGCTGCAGACGGAGAACAAAGGCTCAGTTGTAGCAGGAGGGGAGCTCAACGTCTGTTTGGACGGCATGGCTGTTGATCTGGGCTCGCTGCCCAATGGCAGCACAGCAGCAGACAGTGAGTCCTGCTTTTAACACACATGCACGCACACACACACAAAACACACACACATGTGCATGCACACACCTACACCTCTTAGTTATACAGGTGAAGATAATAACAGAAACAAAGACAGAGCACTTTGAGAAGAGATCACACCACAGATGTGCATTTACTGTGCATTCCAGTGTTTTCCTGTGAGCAACACGCACGCACGCACGCACACACACACACACACACACACACACACACACACAGACCAGTGATTATCATGTTTTATGGAACCCACAGCCTTGTTATGTTGAAAGAAGCAACAAAACTAAAAGATAGGTTTCAAAAGTGTAAAACAAAAGAAAATATAGCATCAGTCAGACAAAACACAATATAATACCAGCCAAAGACAACAAAGCAACCGATTACAAATACATTTAGAATACCCCATGTAATGAGCTGTGGAGAGCACAGAATTGCAGACCGAAGCTCACAGATGGCATTTTTCAGTGTTTTTTACCCATCAGTAAAGATTTTTAATGCGAACATAAACACGGTCTTCCCACAAAAATGCAGACAGTCTCACATTGCAGAACACACCACAATATTAAACCATTTCTCTTTTTCTCACCCTTTCTCCTCCTGTTTTTCCTTTAACATTAACAAGCAACACACACACTCTTACATGTAGCGTATATGAATATGAATGCACAGACTCATGCTTCTGTTTGTGCGTCTTTAGGAAAAGGACACAGTTTCTCCATATTTCTCCATATTATGGGCTTTAAATGAATTTTGTTTATGCCAAAACACACTTTAAACTTTCTTTTGTTGTTGTTTCATTAAATCAGAGTGTGCTGTTGACTTATATTTAGCTATTTTTTTTAAATACAAAAGTACCAAAGATTCTGTAAGTCGGTTTATTTATTTAATTTTTATTTATTTCACTTTGGTGAAGTGGTTCTGGGGTTATCAGCTGCTCTAAATTCATGTCTGCTTAAATCTTCCAACTGTTCTGCAAGTCTTCAGGCTAATTCACACTCGACTTCTGGTTATTGTATTCCACGAGCGGTGAAAGATTTTAAGTGTCTGATATAAATGCACGATTTGCTTGCTGTAATTAAGTCTGCAGCTTAAGTTTCTCTGCTGCAGAGTCACACCTGCCAGCGGTTAAGATCAGTCTATATGTGTGTTTATTCATTTCAGCAAAGCCTGGATTTTAGTGAAGAGTTTGACTAATGTTTGAATAATTTTTCTGTTGTGCCAAAAACAACATGTCAAGGATCCTGTTCAGCTTAAAGTCACCTGATACCTGAAGAACATTGTGATTCTGTGCAGCTGCATCCTCTCTACCTTGTAGCCATAAAACTTTCACATCAGTATGGGAGAACATCTAATCTTGTCATTAAAGGACTCTCCCAAGACCAATAAATCAGAGGAGGAAGGTTTTCAGGGCATTCACATTGTCCGTCAACACTATTTTCTTCTTCCAGGTACTGCACTAACGTTTTACCTTCCTCTATGGTCTGGAAGCAAAGACTAATGGTCTTTTTAGCAAAGACACTGTTCTTGAGCTTCACTTAAACATGCAGCCAAGTCCATGCAACACACACACACACACAGCTTTTTATTGAGCATTGCACAGAGACCACAGTGTGTCCTGCTGAATGGACACAGGGCCAGCAGTGAGGACCGAGGCCTGCCGCCGCACGGTCGTATAAATGTGTCTCTTTGTGAACGTTTGGATGTGAAGAGTTCATTCAGTGGCACCGTGTGTCTTTACAAGGACATCAGAACGGAGGAAACGGATCGATTATGAAGGATTTTTAAATGGGTGGCCTTGTGTTACGTTTGGGAACGGAGAATTTAAAGGAACAATCTGTAAGAGTTACTGCCATCTGGTGGTGAGACTTGAAAGTAACAATGAGGAGTTGTCTGTTCCTCCGCCCTGCAGGTTGAAAGTGGAATTACAACTGTTGTAAGCAACCCTGCTGCAGCCTGCTGCAGCTAGCGCTAACAGCGAGCTAACACTAACATGAGCCAACTAATACTAAAATAAACCACGAAGTAAAAAGATTCACACTGTTGGACAAAACATATTACAAGTCCAGTAGCAACAAAGCCAGGTCACCATCAGTCCGTGATTTTGTAGCCTCCTTTCAATTCAATTCAATTCAATTTTATTTGTAAAGCCCCTTCCTACCCCCAATCAAGGGGGCCCAAAGTGCTGAACGTAATTTAAAAACAACTAAGACACAATAAAACAACTGTGCAATAAAATACAAAAATAAAACATTCCAAGATAAAATAAAAATAAAAGTTTAAAAGATAAAAGAGTTAAAAACAATAAAAAACAATGATCAAAAAATTAAAACACAAGTAAAAAACTAAGAAACCGATCTAAGGTGAACCTTAAGCTTGGCTTTAAAAGTGGGCAACAATGTGGACTTTCTTATTTCTAGAGGCAATTGGTTCCAAAGCAGAGGACCCAAAACCGAAAAGGCACAATCACCTCTGGACTTGCGCTTTGACCGCGGTACCACTAGGAGGTCACTCTGACCCGAACGTAACGATCTTGAGGGAACATAACGGGTCAGCAGCGAAGTTAAATATGGTGGGGCAGTTCCTGACAAAGAGTTAAAAACAAAGACCAAAATCTTGTGGAGGATACAACATTTCACCGGTAACCAGTCCAATGCAGCTAGAAGGGGCGTGACATGGTCCCACTTCCGTGCTCCAAAAAGAAACCTAGCCACAGCGTTCTGGACCAGCTGCAGTCGAGTTAATAAGGACTGGCTCAGGCCAGCATACAGGGAGCTGCAATAATTTAATCTAGAGATGACAAAGGCATTGGTCACAGTTTTTAATTCCTGTTGCGTGAGGATCGACTTAATCTTAGATAAGTGCCTCAACTGGTAAAAACACGAACGAACAACAGAATTTACCTTTATCCATGATGTTCACTCTGGTTTTAGCTCTTTGCTTCACCTCCAAAGACATTACTCTGTTACTTTTACTTCACGGCTCCGCCATGATGCCAACAGAAAAAGCAAACTTCTTTTTCTTCTTTTTGTGCTTTTTATTGACGATCAGAGAACTGAAAATGCTAACCGCTAGCATTACAGCTAACAGGTAATGCAGGTATAAGAGTGCCCCCTAGAACACCTACCCGCTCCACAAAACTATCTCGTGCGGTTTTTGGTCAGCAGAGGGCTGCAGAGTGGTGTCAGATATGAAACTGGTCAAGTTTCTAACTCAACAATCACTGAGTTTAATGTTAAAGCTCTAGCTTAAAGTTTAAAATCTGTTGTTACTTGAAATAGCAGCTACCTCAAATACCCTTTAAACACTATGTACTTATAAATGTGAAATATAATTGTTAGATTACCATTGATTAAGACACTCTCATTGTGTTAGAAGGCATAAAGAGGAAAATCTGTCTGTGACTGGGTTGAGTTACTTCCTATGCATGTTTTCTTGTTATTAATTTTTCTATGAATCCTTAAACTTCTCATAAAATAATGTCTGAATCCATTATTATTACTATTCTCTTCTTCTACTACTTTTTATGGATGTTATATTCACATTCTCTTATGTAAAAGAACCAAATAACTATAAAATAGAGGCAATAACAAACAGCTGTTTATTTCATAAAGCAAATAGAAAAACGTTTAGTTACACTCAAAGATTGTGAGAATACAGTCACATCTGAGATATTTTCAGCACTGTAGCAAAATAATCTCTAAATCTGAACTAAATTGTGGGTTCAGTTCCCTCAAATCATGAAAATACACCATATGAATCCTCAAGTATTTTTTTCCCTTAAGTACAGCGTGTGGCGAAGTAGGGGAGTGTGTTTGAGCTGAAAGCGTGTAACCCGGTGAGATCTGTTTTACTCTTTGGTTTCATCGTCAGTAAACGAGATACTTTTTTTTTACCGAACAAAGCTAAGCATTTCCCCCTTTTTCCAGTCTTTGGTGTCCCTCTGAAGGAGTTGATCTTCTGGTTAAACCTTTAGCAAAAAATTGAAGCAGCATGTTTTGGTAAAATCTGGAAGTTCTCCTTTAAAGGTGAAACCGCGACTCACGGTGTAGGCAAACAGCCGCGGTAACGAGTTGTTAAAATGCAGTTAAAGCTGCAGCGTGCTTGCAGGTTAAAGGTTAACTTTCAATAGATGGAGCTCTCCTTCCCCCCATGTCTTGTTTGGAGTCTCGCCACACACATAATCACAGACATCAGGAGCGCTTTTGTCTAATTTGTTTCTGAGGATTGCGTAATTGAGCCTCATTGCTTGCAGCTCAGTAGTACAATCGCCTCCTGTGATCCCCAAGGGTTGTGCATGGAGGGAGGCATTTCCTCCCCTGTCTTGCAGGGATGTGGATGACAGTGGTCGTGTGTGTGTGTGCTGGATGAATGTATAATAAAGTGCATACAGATAGAGGTGTGTTGCCTTTTGCCGTGTCAAGGCACCCAGTGTTCCCGTTCTGAGTGTCGCTTTGTCAGTTCCAAGATTTGACTCATTTTTTCTGGCAGCTCGTTATGAGACACACAAACACACTCTTGCATGTGGCCAGCTTCATAAACAAGCCCTTACATTCAAAGTTGTTGAGAAACAGAAGCCAGCGCAGAGAGATTTTTAACCCTGGAAATGTTGGCACACTCTGCTGCTGTTTGATTCTTGCATATTCAAGCTTCCTTTTCCACAGAAGCAGGAGACACACTTTTACCACAGGCTATCCAGACCAGTGACTAACACCCATCAGCGTCAATGTGCCATGCTACAATCTGTGCATCAATGAAGTGTCATCAAGAGTCCCCGCTAAAGGAAATGGGTGTTTTCTGTCTTTCTTTGTCAAATAGCTAAAATAAGCTGTTAATTATGTAATTTTGGCTGTTGCTATTTTTTCCAGAGTCGTATTTTTGCCCTTTTTAATCTAAGGCTGCTGATTACCAAAGATGATGAGGAGAAATGTTGACTCAGCCAGGTGTAGTTGTGGGATTAGAAATCATAATCATTACACGGTAAAAAATTATTTTTAAAAAATCCATATTTTTAGACATTTTATCTTATTTTTAGTCTAAAAATAAAAATAAATATTTTCTAGAAAAATAGCATTACTTAAAATAAGGTAAATATTCTTAAATATGATCCAGATTTTCTTGTTTTGAGTAAAAAAAATCTGTCAGCAAAAGTTACTTGGCATAAAAAATAATCAAATTTTAGCTTTATTAGCTAGTTATAAGATTTCTAGCCAAGCAACTTCTGCTTATCCCGTTGACAATTTTTTTACTCAAAACAAGAAAATTTGGATCATATTTAAGAATATTTACCTTATTTCAAGTAGTGATGTATTTGCAGAATAGAATTTTTTCTTTTAAACTAAAAATAAGATAAAATGTCTTTACTGTCTTAAATCAATTTTGCAGTGTACCAGAGGATTTTATATTGAATGTTTTGGGCCACAGGCGATGGTGGCAGAGGAGTTAAGTGCCCGCCCTGCAATCGGAAGGTCGTAGGTTCGTGCCCTGCTCAGTCTGTCGCTGTCGTTGTGTCCTTGGGCAAGACACTTAACCCCTTAATGCAGAGTGTTGCGAATTTGCATCAAACCGTTTCCCAGTGATGCATTTCCAACATATTCCTGTATTTTTGTAAAAACAAATTCTCTACTTAATTTAGCATCTACTTAAAAGCAAAAACACAAGTGAATATTTTTTTCCACATTTGGAAATAAATTCAGGCGTTAAGGGGTTAACCCACATTGCCTGCTAGTGGTGGTTGGAGAGACCTGTGGCGCCTGTGTAAGGCAGCCTCGCCTCCGTCAGTGCGCTCCAGGGCAGCTGTTGCTATGATGTAGCTCATCATCACCAGGGTGTGAATGTGTGCGTGAATGGGCCAATGACTGTGTTGTAAAGCGCCTTGGGGGGTTCTAGAACTCTGGAAGGCGCTATATCAAATATAAGCCATTTACCATAAAGCATCTGTAAAACGCTGCAGCCTTCTTTACGTTGGGATATCCCAGATAAAACGATGAGGTGTGAACAGATGATTCAGAAATGTCATTTGCAGATTATTTCCCACAGATTATTGCCAGTGACAATCCTAAATCTACAAAAGTGTTGTTAGATAACTGTTATAACATGAGTAAACCAAAACTTTTCATAGCTGCACATCTAATTTCAGGTTTCTCTTTGGTTTATTTGCAAAGGTGTTTGTGCAGGAGCACACATGAACACACACCAGACCCGTATTAGACCTGCGCCGCTCTGGGGGAGGGAGGGGGTCAGGGGCTGTGACACAATGGCTTCTCCTCAAGACCGCTGTTTATTTTTCTCTATGTCCACTGGGTCTGCACACAAGAGGGTCTTTCATTGCCACAAAACAGAACTCTGTGTGTGTGTGTGTGTGTGTGTGTGTGTGCTGTTTGCTTTACTCTAGATAGCAGGATGTACTGTATCTGTGTGTGAAGCGTTTGCGGCGCTCGTGCCTCCGGTGTGAGCGTCCCTCTCACTGGGAGACGGTGTATTTTTGTGTGCAGAGGAGAAAGTGAGTGTTAATAAAAAACATGTTACAGGCCCGCGGTTTTTAGTCACAGTTGGGACCGTAAGTCACACATTCCCTCACACCGCCAAGACCGCACACCGCTACGCACACAAACCAGCGCAGACTAGCTTTTACACACCAGGATGAATGGTCTGTGTTAAACCACTAACTGTATTTCCACTGCCACATGTGTGAAGGCTGTATGGATTTCATTATTTCTTTATAAACATAAAGTGGTCTAAGCTCCCCCTCCGTGATCACTCTCATCCTCGACAGCTGTGAGGAGGACCACTGACCTCTAATGTTCAAAGAGAAGATAAATCCTCTCTGGTGAGACTGGAACTGATGCTGGTGTTAAAGCATCTCCTGCTGTTATTGAATTCTTTAGGAGCCACTTTCAGGTGTTTCTTTTAACTGTTATTACCCCTTTATTTTAAAGCTCACTCTTTCTGACAGATTGTTTCTTAATTATCACTCTGACAGCAGAGAGATGACAGGAATAAATGGAGGGAGTGCTGGTGATGAAAGACGTGCAGCAAAGCTCCCAGAATGTACCGAAACGTGTAATCCTGCCAATTAGAACTCCTCTAAATATAATCAGTTATAATTTATGTGTTTTTTTTCTTCCCCTCACTGCTGCTTATTGAAAAATGACTAAACACCATCATGGTTTAGACCTCCAGGATGGTTTAAACTTCAGCCTCTAAGTAGCAACATAAACTTTGCATCTAAATCTACAAAAATCAAACTCTTGTTTACGTTTCAAGACTTTTAGTGGAAAAGATAAATTACTGTTGAGGAAACATTTAGCCTGATGGTTTTTCCTACTCCCCCTACTGCATGATTTTATATTACAAATATGCTCTGTGTACTCAAAGTGTTGCACCTCCCTAGCCTGAGGATAAAACTATAATAATTATTCATTCAAAGATCATTTCTCTTGAGTAATCGTGGGATACTAATGCTGGTTTGTTCAACACGTCTAAGTCTGCTCCAGTTCAGGCTGAAAACACTAAAGGTTGTAAATCACAGTAGCTAGTTGGTGTTCGTACAATCATGGTGATGTGTTTGGTTTCTAGAAATTCTGCAGCCTGACCGACCCAACCTGAGGAGGACACAGAGTGAGGAGACCCCCAGTGCCGGATCACACAACAGGTAAGATCGGTGCACAGGCAGGAGGCCCGAATGCAATTTAAAATTCTAGATTCAGAGATTTTACAGCTAAATTACAAATAAAATCAAATAGTTGGTTTATTTAATATTTCACAACAGAGAAGATCATCTTGTATTTTACTTTGTGTGTGAACGTGGCCAGGTAAAGAGAAACTTTTATTTTATATAACATTAGTTTAAATTCATTAAAAAATTCCAGAAGTGGTAATCTGTCTAAAATGCACTTACTTTCTATTAAATATAATCCTTAAAGAGCCACGAAATCCACCCGACTCTTAAAGATTTACAGTTTATGTTCCAGTGTGACGTCTTTTTAGTTTCCTTTAGACAAAAATAAACAAAGAAATTAACTTTATATGAGAAAATTACATTAGAACTATGCAGAGATTTGTCGGTTCTGCACAATTATGTTGAAAATGGGTCAAATAGGTCACATTGTTGAGATAAATAAAGTTTTATGCAGCCTTTTGTCTCAGAAAAAAGCTCAGTTAAAGGTGTGGTTCACTGAAAAAAACATTTTATTTCTGATTATAATGGGTCACTCTGAGATTTTCATGCAGGCTGAACATGAAAATAGTCTCCTCCACCTATCTCCTGCATTAGCTTCTGATAGAAAATAGACTCTAGGTGAAACTCTAGGATTAGAAAATCCCGACAGATCTACGTCACACTGTCACTTAACATTCATGGACTCACCCATCTTGACTCACGACGGGGAAGGCTGTTGTTGGTTTAGCGTCCAGGAAACAGCAAAGAACGTCTGGGCTAGTAGAAGCTAACCGTTAGCATTAGCAACTCCACCACACAGCAGAACTCCTCCAGGCTTGTGTTATTTGTGGAGATAAAACATCAACGTTGCAGAGCAAACAGAGTCAGTGGTAGAGTCGTGTTGCTGTTAGCCAATCAGAGGAGAGATGTCCACATATCAGGAAGTAAGACTCCAAATCCTGCTGTGTTGTGCCACTTTCTGCTGCTGAAGACTTTTCAGTGCTGATCCAAGCGTTTCTGGGCTTTTTTTTGCCCTGAGTACGGCTTGCAAGGCGTTCATTCCTCCCAGAGACCACTGCAAATGTATTGATTAAATGAGTGAACAACACCTTTAAAGTACATGGTGGTTATTTCGGACTTCAATGGAAAATAAAGTTACTGCATTTTCTCTGTTATTAGAACAATGCTGTATGATGTTATGTCACATTTTAATATCTTAAATATGAATATAAAAGAATGTGTAAAACTATGTTCTAATTTTACAGCTTTTTATATTAAATAAGTAAGTTTGGAGTTCAGCAAAGACCGGAGCAAGTTTTCAAACTATTAGCTAAACGCTAAAACTGATCATAGCATTTAAAAATCATTCTGGTGCATTTTTTAGGTAATTCTGATGCTGAAATTATGGAAAGCAACTAGTGTTTGTATCATTCTGCCATGAAAATGTTCCAAAAGAATATACATGGAAAAGCAGTTAAAACCTGCCTCTGTTATCAACTGAAATATAACTACTAGTCAGGATTATGTCATTTTTCGTCAAAGTTAATTGGAACCACATCAGAGGGAGTGAAGAGCCGCATGTGGCTCCAGAGCCGCAGGTTGTAGATCCGCAGTTTAAAACAAAGAGCAGACAGATGTGAACTCAGAACGTCTGGAAATCAGACTAAAATGTCTGCTTAAAAAAAAAAAAAACACCCATTCTGAATCTGCTCTCTGTGAGGAGAATAGTAATGTAGAGCCTGCTGATGGATGCTTAGCTCTGATCTGCCTTTAAGGGTAAAACAGACAAGAGTTTAATGTTTATTTATAGAATAACCATTCAGTTATGATAAAACAACAGGATCCAAAAGAGGAAACTGATTTGTGAAGCAGCAAATAAAGTTAAAGATGTGTTTTATTTACAAAGCTGCTCGATTGAGATTTTATTTAAAGGTGCAGTTCGCTGAAAACCCATTTTTTAATGATTATTTTTGATTATAATCAGTCACTCTGAGTTTTTCATGCAGGCTGAACATGAAAATAGTCTCCTACATCTATCTCCTGCATTAGCTTCTGATAGAAAATAGGCTTAGAAAAGCCTGACAGATCTACGTCACACAGTCACTTAACATTCATGGACTCACCCATCCTGACTCACGACGGGGAAAGCTGTTGTTGGTTTAGCGTCCAGGAAACAGCAGAGAACGTCTGGGCTAGTAGAAGCTAACCGTTAGCATTAGCAACTCCACCACACAGCAGAACTCCTCCAGGCTTGTGTTATTAGTGGAGATAAAACATCAACGTTGCAGAGCAAACAGAGTCAGCGGTAGAGTCGTGTTGCTGTTAGCCAATCAGAGGAGAGATGTCCAAATATCAGGAAATAAGACTCTAAAACCTGCCGTCTGAAGCTCAGCTGTGATATGGGCAACTTTTAGGTCCAAGAAATGGTGCACCAGCATATTATTCCCCCCATGAACGACTTACAAGGCATTCATTCCTACTAGAGACCACTGCAAATGTATTAATTAAACAAGTGAACCACACCTTTAAGGTGATCGAATATTATTTTGGTCAAAATGAGAGACTTTCCAGCTGGAAGAGGATCAGTTTTACAAACATGCATCATTGCATCATCACAGACCAGTTTCACAGCAGAAATGATAAAAGCTGGCATGAAATAGTTTTATATAACTGAACATGCAGCCATAAAAGTTCTTCATACTCTGTTTCAAAACTCTGCCGACTTTGCGGGATCATAATGAGATAATAGTGCAAAAATAAAATTGTGAAACCCTTTTTTATTCTATGATCCTGTTTGCAAAGCATTTATAAAAAAAGAGCTCGAGACATAACTGCATGAAAAATAAATGGAAGAAAGAAAAGAAAAGATCGAATGAACGGGTCCAGTGCCATTTTGGTCAGCTGAAGCATTACACAGAGTGCTAGCATGTTATTCCCCTCTGCGTGTGGTTTCAGACGCTGCTCTCCCTGGCTAGAATAGTAGCGGGATGATAAATAGTGCAGCGGGCTGCATTTATTTCAAACCTTTGCTGCGGGAGTGCACGAGGTCAGATGGTATTTCCTCCTGAGCGTTGTGGGGGGGCATTGCGCTCAGTTCAGCCAAGAGCTGAAACCGCTGCTGTCATGGAGAAGCAGTCAGCAGCTTTGTATTGTGCAGGAGCAACTGGTGTTTTTCTAAGCTGCACAAAGCTCACACACACACACACAAATCATACAAAGGGATTCAAAATAAGAAACAAATATGGCGTCCTAGATGACAAACACTCCCGAGTCAAGTTATTATTATTAGCCGCAACTTTTCTTGATCCTGGGGAGGGAAAGTCAGCATGAGTGTCTTTGTATGAAAGTTCTCAACATGAAAGCAAAGTTATATTTAGCTCAGGGAAAACATCAGGGTGTCCTGAAAGGAAAAGCAGCCGACATCGACACCTCTGTGTGTGTTTTCATATGCCGGTTTTCCCGGGATCACACTTTTCACCTGCGCCAGCCCTGAGTCAGGAACAATAATAGGTAGCTGTTAGTGGAGTCAGACATAAAAGACAAAGAAAGTTTGTGTTAATCACAGCTTGTTAAAAGCAACAGAACCCAATCCTGTTTCTTCTTGTTTCATTTTTAATTCTTCTACTGTTTAATGTTTGCAGGAGTAACAGGCTCTCGGTCGGAGGTCCGCAGGGGGAATCTCCAGGGGGATCCAGAGAGAGGTCTCTGACCAATGGGGAGCTTACCGAGGAGCAGATCCCTGGATCCGGCTCGCCAGGTAACCGACGGTCCTCAAAGAGCCACGGAAGTCCAGGAAACGCTGCAGGTGAAGAGTCTGTTCACCCCATGTTACACTGAATTTATCCTTTATATACACATATAAATGACTAAATTGCTTTATTTTTACAGTGTTTACATTGTGACAATGTTTAATGTTTAGAGAAATGTAGAGGACTCGTTTTTGAACAACGTAAAGTCTTAAGAACCACTTTTTAGCCCGGTGTAAGTAATCTTTCTCTTCTGAACCCTCTAACAGATAAAGCTGAGTTGACTCCCAACGGACGAGGAGTTGTGTCCCATCAGACTCCTCCTCCTCCACCCTCCCCATCGGGCCGATCCCCAGCTGCCAGCATCAGCAGCAGCGGCAGCAGCCCCTCCCCGGGTCAGGATGCCCTGGGTCCAGCCACGGCTGCAGAGCCCGGGTCTAACGCCACCTCCAGCACAGAGCAGCCATGCAACAACACCACAGAGTCCACCACAGACTCACTCCCAGCAGGGTAAGAGGTTTATGTACTGGTCGGGTGGAAAAGCAGCAGGGATGCTGAAGTAACTGACAGCACACCGCCTCCACCCAGAGTCGTTTCCAGTGAGGTCGCTTCCGTATAAAATCATGAAAATCTGGTGGTTCTTTAAGGAAAAGGTGTAAAAGTGTGACTACAGGTAAATGTGTAATACAATAGACAAAAAGCTAAGCTTCTTAAGTTACCTTAATTCCCGTTCACGTTAAATGATCTTTATTAAGGGGAGTCACCGTGAAGCAAATATTACAGAAATAGCTTGTAATTATGATAAATGAGCGTATTTGGTAAATATTTACCACCCAACAATTTACGTGACTAAATGTCGGTGATTATGACAGATTTAGACAGGATTTATTCATCAATGCTGCTCTCTGTTTATGTTCATGTTAACGTCCCGTCATTATACAACAAGGAGCTACTGAGGGACGCTCCCTATCCTCTCAAAACAAGAGCATTTAGTTGTATTTAATGGGAAATCCTAAACAAGTTTTTGAGTTGGAGTAAATGTGTGTGTTTGTTGTTCTTGCTGCAGCTGGGAGCAGCGGGTTTTACCTCATGGCAGAGTGTACTACGTCGACCACAACACCAAAACCACAACATGGGAGAGACCACTGCCACCAGGGTACGCACGTTACAAGTTTATATTTGTTTTCTCTGCTGGTCCTCTGACCAGCATTAGATTGGACAAGATCAGCTTGTGTTTGGTTTTAAAAATGAGGTGGTCGTGTCCTTCATGTTTGTCCACATTCATGAAGTTCCTGCCTCACCAAATGGCACAAAAACAGATCTGATTTCAAATGTGTTTTTAGAACTAATATTTGTTTTGTCTATTGAAGTTGCTCAATGCTTTTTGGATGGAAAAGACCTGTTTTTCATAGAATTGAAATATAATTGTGAGCAGGAGTTCCACATGGGAGCTGGTTTAGTGTAGTACTCTATAGGAAGGCAAATTCAAACCTGTAGACATGAAAATAACAGTTTTTACTGGTGGACTCAAAACCTACTGGGTGGGAGTCCTTTTTAAAGTTTTTTATCACATAGGTAGGTATGTTTAAACAAGTCACTTTTTCACAGGAACTCTTTAGAATAGAATAGAATAGACTTTATTGATCCCACAGTGGGGAAATGCACTTGTTGCAGCAGCACCAACACTCAAGATGATAATTAGAAGAAAAATATAAACAAGGATACATGTTTATACACATAGGCAGTAATCTAGTATTGTAACTTTCGATCACCAAAACCACGAATATAAAAATGAAAGATACTTGGTTTCCAACACTATGCAGCATACAGGATGATACCAGTACAGCTTAAACTGAGGAGTTATACACTCTTACAGCTGAGGGGATGAAAGATCTATGATAGCGCTCAGTTTTACATCTGGGATGTCTCAGTCTACCTCTGGAGGAGCTGTCCATGATCTCCACAGTGGAATGCAGTGGGTGGAAGGGGTTTCTTAAAGGAACTAGAGGCAGGAAAAAAGAAACGATGCTCACGAGCGACGCACCCGGCTCTGCGAGTAACTGCAGCCCAGCACGGGAGCGTGCACATACAGCTATGTTACACAAACACAAAAATACCATTACCTGACCCTCTTCACACGCTCTCACGCCACACCTCCAATATCTCACGCTGAAAAGGCAACTCCCCGCCGCTCTCACGGACAATATTGCGGCGAAGCAATCCACGCTGCAGCCCTGATCACAGCTAATGCTACTGTAGCATGATCACAGCTAATGCTACTGTAGCATGATCACAGCTAATGCTACTGCACGCTAGCTCTCTCTGAGTCATCGGTGAGGTCAGATCATTGTCATATCATCTCTAAACACAACCTATAATGTTTCTTACCTGCTCACTAGGAAATGAGCCATGGCAGCATCCTTTTTGAGTCCCAGATATAGTTGAAGCAGCCTCCATTCGTCAATCACGTATCCGATATAGATTCGGGTCCCTGCCTGTCTTTTACCATATTTGGTCTTTGACTCACGAGATGCCGCTGAATAAACTTCCTTTGTGCCACGCTTGGTCGTTTGCTGGTTGCAGTAGAATCCATTCCCACAGTTCTTCTTTTGGAGTTTGGCGGTTGGCAAGCAACTTAAGGTGCAATAGCGCCACCTACCGATCTGCAGTGTCGAACATATTTTCTTTCTGTTTTGAAGCTGTCGTGAACGCGCAAGCAGTGTCAATTGACGCCACATCCGTAGGGCAGCGCGGGAAATTCGCGACCGAACTGCAGCGCATTTTGCAGCAAACAGCCTGTTCAAGAAAATGGAACGATACATGGGTGGCCTCATTCTTTTTGGTTTATAACGCTTCATCACCCATTAGCTTTGAAAAAATGAACATACATGTTTAATTTTTTACAGATTTTTTAAAGATCCTGCCCCTAGTTCCTTTAAGATGGAGGTCATCTTCCCCTGCTTCCTCATTTCATGTCTCCTCAACTGTATCCAGTGGGCAGCCCAGAACCGAGCTAGCTTTGTTAAGTAGCTTATTCAGTCTCTTCCTGTCTCGGTCAGAGCTGCCTACACCCCAACAGACCACCACAGAATGATCCCATGTAGATCCTATTTATCAAATGCAGGAACGTCCTGCACCTTCTCGACAAACGATTCACCCTCTTCTTTGATACCTTGACCTATCTGGTAGAAGTGACCTGCTAAGGATGAATCAGGGTTTGACAGATTTTATCTCTACCGTGTCATTATAAGAGGTCGTGATACTGATGAAGGTGTAGGTGCACACACGTAGAAAAGAATAGGCTTTATTCTGTCATTTGGACTTTCTGTAACCTGATCGGCATCGTGAGAGTTAGACAGGATTAAAAATCTCACTCATTAATTTTCATATGTGAACATCTCGCCTCTGATTGGCCAACAGCAACGGGACTCTTCCACTGACTTTTGTCCTTGGGTAAAAAATACAACGTTGATGTTTTAGGTCCCCAAATAACACAAGCCTATGTTGTGGTGTTGCTAATGGTTAGCTTCTACTAGCCGAGATGCGCTCTGCTCTCTCCTTCCCATGGGCGGTCCCAAGCCAAAGTGGGCGGGGCCATGAATACTAATTCTCCCTGTGACGTGACGGATTTTTTTTTCCTGACATGATTATTTTTCCGTTTATTTCTTCCCTGTGGCTACAGCAGGCCATGTGCTACTCAGTGACCGATCAATTTTCAAAAAGGAAACGTACTTCCTGGTTTCTCAGAGAACGAGACCTTTAAAGGGATATTCCACCCAAAATTGAAATTGTGTCTGTTGACATATTTCCCAGAGTTAGATAAGAGGGAAAAAGCATTTTGTAACCAGCGCAGTAATTCTCCTGATCTGGCAGCAGTTTGTCTGCTTTAGTTTAGCTTTAGCTTAGCTTAAAAAATGGAAGTGAATGACAGGTACTAGCATGCTAGTACTTGCCATTCACTTCCATTGGTTATGCTAAGCTAAAGCTAAACTAAAGCTGGTTACAAAATGCTTTTTCAATTTCAGTTTTGGGTGGAATATCCCTTTAAAGGTGGCGAAAGGAGTATTGATGTCATCAGTTTAACTGTCCCCTAACTGTCACATCTGATTCTAGTATTTGTTTTGAAAATAATCTAAACTGAATTTCCTCCAGCAGTTTTTCTTACAGGATTCAGCCATTTTATGGCATTTTTACTTGGCCGGATTATTTATTGATTTACACAAAGTGTGTGACTGGGTGACAGAAAGGGGAAAAAAGAAGCAGGTTTTAGGAAAAGGTCACCCCCTCCTTCTTTCCAAACCTCTACCCCCCATCTCAGTTTTTCCATGCAAGGAACAAGAGTGTTGGGGCCCAGAGAACAAAAGTCCTTTCTTAGTGCCACATGTACCTCCATCCACCAGCGTGTTGGCTGCCACGGCCCTTCAGAGGATCAATTAGCAAGCTAATACGGGGCTAACGCTCCAGATGTACGCACCAGGAACTGTTTAGTGGCAGAGTGGGGGTCGAGGTTTGGAAGCTGGAATAATGAAAGCCATCCGAAGCAAGGATGAAGCGAGTTTATGACTCACATGGTTTTTAATCAGATATTCTGTTGCGTAAATAATCTGTAATGCGTCACAAATGTAACCTCTCTGGGTTTTCAGTCGCTCATTGTTGTAACACTTTTTTCCCTGCAGATACAGAAACGTTTCTTTTTTCCTTCAGCGAAATCGACTCGCTAGCTTTGCTACATGATTTTTATCATATTATGATATTTAGACAAACAGCAGAACAATAGAAAGTAACTGTAAAACTACATTTTGTGGTTATGTCCAGTATAACTTCTCAAAACATTGAATTATTGCATTTTAACAGAAATACCGTCCTATAATTGGAGCAGTTCTGCCAAACCAGAGTTTTAGCTGTACTTAAAATCTGTTCTAAGGCAGACTAAAGACAGAGCTTAATCAAAGCTGTGATCAGTAATCAAGGCGAGTGGTTTAATGTGGCCGTGTTTCTGCCCAACCGTCACTATTTTGAGGTTGTTTTATGCAGAGACGTTGGACAAACCCAAGTTCTGCTAATCAGAGCTGTCATGACACTGTTCAGCCTCAAACCATCAGATTTTTGTCTTCAAATTCACTCTGTCCTTTACCAGAAAGTCCCAAGAGAATAGCCTTTTTATTTCAGAAATACCCTTGAACAACTCACAGCAGTGTTGTTTTTTTTCTGCATAAACTTTGTTTGAGATGTTCTTTAATCAGGGAAGGAAACGGCAGCCAGTTTCTGTTCTAGCGAGCAAGAAAGAAGCTCTGTTTCCATCAGAAGCCTTTTAGCATCGCGAATGTGGGAATCATAGTAGAAGCAGAGTCCTTCGACCTTTTAGGAGACTGAAATCGTCTATAAAGCGTTATCATCTAAAAGTAGAACCAATAAACGTTGATTCTGGTCATCTGTGCAGATCATTTCTGCTCTGAACTGCAGATAACGATTCTGTACTAATCTGAATAATCTAAAAAAATAAGTTTTTCACTCTCAAAACCAATTCATGAGTGACTTGACAATTGTTATTCTGGAAAATCTGTTATTGTTAGTGTGAAGTAGCTTATCAGAGATTAAGCTTTTAGATTAAAACTAAAGAAGCAGCAGCGTGGTTGCTCCTAGTTTGACTCAGAAAACAAGAGTTGTGTCTAGTAACAGATATTTTCTCCCACAAGACGACGCTAAGAGCTACTGTACTTCCCACAGGAAGGGATGACATCACACTTGATTCGACAGGCTGCGGTTCGACCACAGTTTCTGAAAATCACGACCTTTTGAGAAAATGGGTGCATTATTTTTGACTGGACTGTGGGAGTCAGACACACGCTGCTGCCAGCAGACGTGAAAACCAGTAAAATATATTCATTGCACCAAAAACTCAGATACTTTTGGATCCCAGACGAAAGCCGCTGCTGGTAAATTAAATTTAAAAAAATCATGTGGACTCACCTACAAGTCCTCTCAGAAAACAAGAGTGTCTACCCACGCGTTAAATTTACTTTAGAGCCAGAATTCAGATGAGGCTGCAGGGTGGTGCAGTTGGTAGCACTCTTGTCTCACAGTGATTAGGTTGCAGGTTCGAACCCGGCTGTGGCATGTCTGAGTATAGTTAGCATGTTCTCCCCATGCATTGGGGGGGGGTTGGTTCTCCCCACAGACCAAATACATGCATGTTAGGTTAGGTGAGACTGGTTGTTTGGCTCTGTGTGTCCCTTTGATGGACTGGAGACCTGTCCAGGATGTCCACCGCCTCTCACCTGGTGACTACTGGAGTTACCCCTACTTCACACTGGAGGCATCAGGGGTGCAGAACGGCAGCAGAACATCGCTGCTTCAAATAGAATCCATTATAGTCCAAGGGGTTGATGCAAACTGGCCGCGATGCAGAAATTTTCAGGCACATCCCAGAAGCAGCTCACAACGCCGCTTAAGCTAGGATTGGTTTCTACGTATCTCTGCCGCAAGCCGCTTCTGGGACACGTCAATATCTGCAGTTAACACAGAGCTAGACAGGAAATCACACACGGTTTCAATGTAAAACGTCCGGTAATTTTCAAAATAAAAGACTTTTGCAGTGAAGCAATTTCATATCTATGTAGATTACGTCAACACATGTGACCTAACGTCTTATTTACTTCCAGCATCTTTCGAGAAATGCCATGGTGTGTTTTTCATGGCTTTAATCCTGGCAGTGGAGAGCAACAACATTATATATGACATCAAACAGCGATGTCAAATGTGATTTCCTTCCTCTTCTTCTGCGGATGGCATAGACAAACCATTTGAAGTCTCGAGGGATTTTGTGATCTCGTGAGTTTGGCGAGGAGGACGGTGGAGAAGCCGCTCGACGGCTGAGACTCTCCAGGTGTGGACTTGCGCACAGCCAATCACGCGAGTAAACCGTTCCACCACGCTGATGTCTTTAGTGTGAAGTCAGGGTAAGACAACAGCTACCTGACACCCCAATGAGAAATTAGAGGTTAAGAAGGCAAGTTAGTGAATCCAGATTTCCTTCTGACATTAGATGATGCTCGTTTTGTCCAGATTGAACAGGACTACAGGTGTGTTTAGTACATCTGCTTTACACAACTTCATATTGTTTAAAAATAAAACCATCTTCTCTAAGTAAATGCACCAAAAACAGTTTATTTTAATGACATTCCCACATACAAGGTAGAATACAAGTGAGTCAAAACGTACCTTCTAACTCGTCACTTATCCGAACTCTAAAGTTTCAGCTGATCCCATTTCTATATTTTGTTTTTAATTTTTAGTTTCTTAAGATACAAAATAACTGATAACCTTCAAATATCTGTCAGCGTTGCTCAGTTTCCCCCAGCCCACAAGGAAGACAGGCTCATGAGTAACGAGTGGACCATCCACAAGGATTACAGATATTCTTTGAGCTTAAACTCCACGGTTGTGTGAGAATAGGCTCGTCATTCCAAGAAAGAAGTGAAGGGAATCACTAATGACACGACTGGTACGAAGATATAATCAGATAAATGACTGCACAGAGGCTCAGCAGGACTTTGTGGGCTATGTGATTTTCTCTGGCTCCAGTAAATAAGTAGCTAGTGTTAATAACATCAGAGACGGAGCAGCGTTTTGTCCGGATTTAGCAGGAAGCACAGAGACATAGTGGTCAAAGAGACGCAACCAAGAACTCTGTTTGCAATTATCCACACTGCTGGAGTGTCCTTCAGAGAGAAGCCTACCAGCCCCAAGGGTGCTGCTGATATTAGAAAGGAAGAAACATCAAAGGAAACATCTTTAAGCTAAAATTCTCAACGCTGTGGACGTTTGTTTAGCAAAATATTGGTAGTTTGTGGATATCTTCACAATAAAAGATTGCTCTGTATCTAATCACCTTTTATTTTGAAAGTGTAGCTGGAAGTCTTTAATCATTTAGAGACTTCTAATGCACTTCCTGTCAGTAAGCGTGCACGTGATAAAAATGATAGTATAGATTATAATCTGTACATTTTCTGTCAACTTCATTTAGAATCTGATGAGTTAGTTACAAACTATCATCGCAGCAAATGTTTAGTGAAGCTTTTCATTAGCACTTTAGCTGCAGCCGTCCCTGACCTGTTTTTTAGAATTCTGAATACCAGTATTTGTTGGTTTGTTTGCATGTCAGCATAAAAAAAATCTTTTTTTTTTTTCTTTTTAACAAATTTTTGTGGATAAAACACCTTAAAATACTTATGCTGAGACTAATTATTTAGCAGAACCCAAAACAAATATGCAATAAATGAAAGAAAACTGTCCAATACCTTACATACTGAAGCTGAACACCTAAAGCGTGTCTTCAGTGCAACAGAAGTGCATCTGTTCAGTGGTTTTGGACCTCTAGGAGGGCCATGTAAACTAAAAAACTGGGAGTGGAGCCGTGACACTGCTCTGTGTTTATAGTGACTAAGTTGCAGCTGCAGAAGACAACATAATGTTATGAGAGGTTTATAAAATGTTTGCTCTGAGTATTAACTCTGATTTCTGAAGCTTGCTGATATCTGCGGTGTGTTTTCTTAGCAAACGGAAGTTGATGCTGCTTTTTTAAAAAATTCTGCAGAGCTTAAGTCAGAGATATGAGAATAGCAGCAGACAAGCAGTGAGTCGTGTTAAGGCCAGAGACCTGGTCTGTCTGTGTGTGTGTGCGGGGGGGTGACTCAGTCCAAGTCCAGACCTCTGGTCTCAGGGGAAGAGGAGGATAAACCTCTGCGTAATGTCACACAGTGGTGGATGTTGTTTAATTCAAGGTTATTGTCAGTCAGAAACAGTCTTTTTTTTCTCTCATGTTCATAATTGCTGTGATTTCCTCTCCTTAATTTTTTAGAGATGTTAAAGTAACAGTGAGCAGTTTCCTGCTCCTCCGCCCTACTGGTTGAAAGTGGAATTACAACTGTCGTAAACAACCCTGCTGCAGCCTGCTGTAGCTAGCGCTAACAACAAGCTAACACTAACGTGAGCCAACTTATCCTAAAATAAACGACAAAGTAAAAAGATCCAACCTGCTGCACTAAAAATATTATTACTTACAAGTCCAGTAGCAACAAAGCCAGGTCACCATCAGTCAGTGATTTTGTAGCCTCCTTTAGCTCCCTCAAGCTAGCGTAGGCCGCGCCGATGTTCACTCTGGTTTTAGCTCTTTGCTTCACCTCCAAAGACATTACTCGTTACGTTACTTTTACTTCCAGGCTCCACCATGATGCCAACAAAAAATGCAAACTTCTTCTTTTTCTTCTTCTTGTGCTTTTTATTGACAATCGGAGAGCTGAAAATGCTAACTGCTAGCATTACAGCTAACAGCCATAAAGCAGGTATAAGAGCGCCCCCTAGAACACCTACCCGCTCCACAAAACTATCTAGTGTGGTTTGTGGTCAGCAGAGGGCTGCAGAGTGGTGTCAGATATGAAACTGGTCAAGTTTCTAACTCAACGATCACTGAGATCAACGTTAAAGCTCTAGCTTAAAGTTTAAACAACTATAATGTTACTTTAAAGTCCCGTTCTGCTGGTCACCTGGGGGAAGAACAAATGTGTGAAATTCACTTCATGTTTCTTTTATATTTGCTGCAAACCTCCAACTAACTTATGAAGGCTGTTATTTTCTCTAGTTTCCAAATATTATCCTTTATTATTTCATTCAGTTCAATCAAATGGACTGCATAAGTATGTTTTGAAGTACTTATGTACAAAAGACCCCTCGAGTTATTTAAGTTAGAAGCCGTTTAAGTTGAAATGTATAGCCCTAATCATTCTTAGTTGTGATTTGTTCCGTTCACTTTGTCCCTTAAGGGATACCGTAGTCAGGGTTAACTTAAATATTACAATCATGGTTTCTATAATTTCCTTTCTCTCCTGTTTTCCTTCTCCTTTTCTGTCCTGTTACATCTTTAGCATCTTCCCATGCTTCTCTTTTCTGGGTTACCACTCACTAACTGCCTCCTCTTTCTGTTTTCCTTTCTTTTCTTGTCCTTGTTTCTTTTTCCTTGAGTTTTGTTGCTATCAGCAGCTGTTTGATACAACCACCCACTCTTCACATACCTAATAAAAAAAATGTTGACAGTTGCAGCTTCTCACTCCCACCATGTTTCTTGTCTCCCCTCAAACTTCTAGCTGGGAGAAGCGAGTGGATCAACGGGGCCGGTTCTATTATGTGGACCACAACACCAGAACCACCACATGGCAGAGGCCCACGGCCGAGTCTGTGCGCAACTATCAGCAGTGGCAGAGCCAGCGCAGTCAGCTGCAGGGCGCCATGCACCAGTTCAGTCAGCGCTTCCTCTACCAGGTACTCCAGATATTTTCATGTTTATGTTTTGCTGGACAGTGTTGCTACTTCACCAATTTCCCTGAGTCACATAAAGATTTGGACCACCTCCATCCCCTCACATGGATGTAGAGAACTTAGGGAAGGGGCACTGAGCAGGAGGATGGGTGAATATGGGTGGAAATCAGTGTTGCAGTCAAGTCACCATCTCTCGAGTCCAAGTCCCATTGGAGTTTGAGCCCAAGTCTCAAAGGATTACGCCGAGTCAAGTTCAAGTCAGATGAGATTAGTTTGACTCAAGTCCAAGTCAAGTCCCTAGGTCCTTTAGGCTGAGTCCAAGTCCGAAAAAAATCTTCCAGTCCAAGTCCAACGTCCAATTCAAATGGCCATTTGTTACATTTACACCCTAAAAATTACGTGAAATGGTAATTGTTGGAATTAGCATGTAACCGATGCTAAAATTTGTTTGTTATATTAGCTCAGATTACTGGACAAATTTAAAAGCCACAGCTTCCCAAAGTCTTTGTAAGTCTACATGAGACATTTCTGTTATTAATTGTTTTTAAATTTATTTTAAGCATGTTTTATTATTTTGCTACATGCTACTGTGCTAGCTTGGTGTTAGCATGGGAGCATAGAGCTGTCCCAGTCTTGTCTTCTATTGTCCTCCAGTATATTTTACATCCAGAGCTGATTTTTCCTGATTTTGAGGAAAAACCTGTAAAAGCAAATTGAACAATGCACAGTAAGTATGGATTTTCTGTTGAATACGTCAAACAGCGGTGCGCCACATTTGCACTTGTCGAATTCCGAGTCCTAACTTTGCAAGTCTGAGTCCAAGTGCGATGCAGTGGTTCATACCGTCTTCACTAATAGATCATTTTAGTACAGTTTTAAAACTGCATCATGTCTCCCCCATCCAATAACATGTAAACAATGTAGGTAACTTCTATAATGAATAATATAAATATGTTGATTTAGCTTGAAGAAGACTAAATAGAGGCTGGTTGTAAGTTTCTCTGCACCCTAACCCTAAAGTTATCAAATATCAGATTTTGAAAGAAATTTGAAATATTATTTCAGGTTTTCCATATCAGTTTAAGCTATTTATTGTTTCCTCTCCACCGTTCTTTTCCTCCTCAGTCTTGGTTCTCGCCATCCTTTACCCGCTGTGTGAGAAAAGCCAAAAGGCAGGTCTTGTTGATAGTACACCGCTCTGTCTTGGAATGCTCACACTGCTGATAGCAGCTACTATTTATGGCCCCAGTGTGTGTGAAAAAGGAAACGGCACACAAAAAGACCCATGGCTTCACATGTTTGAGCTCCTCCTGGGGTTTCGTCTTTTCTCCTTCGCTGAAAGGGTCGGAGAGGCCGGGCATGTAACGCTATGTAAAAACAGTAACAGTGGAGGATTTATCCACTTTGTGTTGATGCTGATGCTGGTGTGGGCCCTTCATGTGGGGTCATGTGTTCCAGCTGTCTGAGTGTTTGACCTCATTTGTTCACAGGATAGTAATGTTGAAGGCAGGTGCCACATTGTTTTGTGGGTCAGCACATGACGACCAAAGAAGGTGAAGGAGCTTTAGCACACACTCATACCAATATACAGCACTGGTCAAACGTTTTCCTTCCAAGCAGCCAGATTTCCTTGGAATATTTTAATCCGTAGATCCTGAACTTCCTTTCAGGGATTTGAAAGGCTCCCTAACTCAAGGGATGAACCAGTTTTGTGTCAAAGAATTGGTTTTAAATTTAATCTTTCAGTTTTTGTCACAAGCAGCCAGTCACGGAGATACAATTTATTCCCAATTCTGTGTTTGAATCTAAAGAAAACACCAAAGGTAGCAGTCTAACAAATATAAATCTGTATTTTAGCCCCAAAAATGTGATTTCTGAAGACAATTTGCTGTTTCAGAATAGTTTTCAAATAGGATAATAGCACAAAAATATGTTTACGGTGCAATTCTGCTTTATTCTAACAGTAAATTCAACGTTTGAGTATTTTAACAATATTTTTGGTGACATTTTATTGATTGAGCTCCTAATCATCACAAATGAAAACACTGACCGGTGTAACCAGTAGAGATGAAGCTCCAAACGTTTGCATTTGCAGGGTAATTGCAGCTTGTTAGGAGAGCAGACTCGTCATCATTAACTGTTTTCAGCTCTCCCTCATTTCCTCCCCCCTCCGCCAGCCTTCCCTTCCTTTTCATTTACCGCTGCTCTTTCCTTTAACCCCTCACCATCATTCTGTCACCTCCTCAGGACCCGCCAAGCTCCAAAACCTCCCATTTTCTGCATCACAACTTAAATTCTGTCCAATCTCAGACCAGGTATCTGCTTCTTTTTTGTAACTTCCACTCTTGATTTGCTGCTGTCACATCAGTCTTTCATTCCCTCCCTCCGCCTTCCCCGCAGCTCCCTCCTCCTCCTCACCTCCAATTATAACTTTCACTCACTTTCTTTGCGAGAACAAGGGCTCCTTAACAGCAGCACCTGAATCAACCCTGTGTTTCATCACAGCACTCAACAGAAACCTCATACACTTCCACACTGCTCCCTAACATGTTCACTTGTGTTTACACACAACTCCTATTTAACATAAATGACATTTATACCATGAAAGGACAATGAACAGAACACTTTCCTCTTTAGATGTTCATCTGCAGACTTGAATTTCCAGAGTTAAAATAGCAAATTTTTTATATTTTTATGTTTCTAAGGATAAAATGTTCTGCCATGTTGCTTCTATTTTTAAAAGACTGAACAAAGCAGTTGCTTTTTAGGCTTTTAATTTGAAAAAAAAGAGCTTGAAGCTAGGGATGCGTATTGGTAAAATTCTGGGGAGACGATACGATATATCACGATACAGGGGAGACAATACGATATATCACGATATATCACGATAGATTACGATACATTCAGCCATATATACGATGATATTAGCGATTTTTTTAGACTGAATTTATTGTAGGAAAATTCAATAAACAGTCCAAACTGATACGTAACATGTTTAACATGAGGTATCTGAACCATAATAGAGGGATTTACATTTCAATGGTGGAAACAAAACCCATTGCTCACTGCTGCCAACTAGCGGTCGGCGTTTGAATTGCACTAAAAGAAAAGAAAATACACAAATGTTTTCAATTAAGTTCTTCCAAAAAAACGATACACAGCTTTTGAATATCGATATAATATCGCAGGAAAAAATATCACGATATATTGCCATATCGATATTTTCTTACATCCATACTTGAAGCAGTCATTTGTGGTCAGATGTGCAAAAATGTTTAAATTCCTAAATGAATCGTCAACAGCATCGAGGGGAAAAAACATAATTTTAGCTGGTAATAGAAATTTTCTGGTAGTTTATTTTTTTAATCTAAAATATTAAAGAAAACAATTAAATGACTCCAAAAACACAATTCTCTCCTTCAGTTCATGTTTGTCTTTAAATCACAGGATTTGAGTCTAAATCAGAAACATTTTGCATTTAACGTTTTATTTTTGCACTTTTCTATCAATACTGAAATGTCAGAACAAACAAATATATTTTTTTTAACTTTTCTGCAGCTTATCTGTTAGAGGCGTTTTGTTTTATCAGTCTGAAGCTCACAGGCGTTTTTCAGGCAAACTCTCTGACCTCCTGTTTATTTCCCTCCCTCATTTTCGCCCTCACACAGATTTCTCTCCCTGGGAGAAATTTGATTAAGAACTTCCTGTAAAATGGCTGCTTTTAATTTCAGAAAAAGCTTAAATCTTAGTTTTCACCTGTGTCGTCTCAAACCCTTCATGGTGTTTTCCTTCTAGAACCCGTAACGCCGAACTTTATTTCACACGTTGGTGCCAACAGGCTGATTTCCCCACGCTTCCTCTCCCTCCCTTGTTTTCAGTCTCCTTTTCTTTTCCTCCGGCCTGGCTCCGTCTGCAAGCTGCTGAGGAGCTGAATGGTCAGAGCCAGGATGAAGTCATCATGTCTTTATATCATTATATTCTCCTTTTACCTTTTTTAGTCACAGAAAACCCATATGGGTGGGGCCCCGGGGGCATAGATTGGCTGTTGATGGGAGCAACACACACACACACACCCTTTAACCCTGCTTTGTGCCCACTCTCAGTGCTTTCCATCCCGACACCCTCAGAGTTTCCATGACAGAGCTGCTTTAAAGAAGGGAGAAGTGCCGCTCAGGGTGACGTTGGCATACGGTGGACGATTCTCCGCTTTATGCTCTCCGTCAGGAAATCATCAGAGTTGATTTTGTTTTGGTACCACCTGCAGGTGTTACCAGTGCTGCCAGAATCCACCAACGATGTCAGGATCGCGCTTTCTGGCCGTTTTTGTTTGACGATGTTTTAATAATTTTGTCTAAAGCGGGCGATTTCCCAGCACAGCGTGTTGTCATTCCAGGTATCTGGAATCTGCTCGCTGGCAAAACGCCTAAATCCGCCTTTTGACAAACATCGTCCTGTATGAAAACTCACCAGCGCCATTTAATTCTCAACAAGCCTCTGTTGAGCAACTTTTCCACTCAAGCTAATATATTCGTGTGTGTGTGTGTGTGTGTGCGTGCGTGCGTGTGTGTGTGCGTGTGTTTGTGTGTGTGTGAGTGAATGAACATGCACACTGACTGACTGTTTGCCACTGACAAACTTTCCACACTGGGGCACACACACACCTTTTTTTTTAAGCGTGTGTGTGTGTCCAGGCTGAGTAAACCCCACAGCAGTTTCCAGGCCCAGGATGAATAAAGGTGCCTTTTGTGAGAATTTGGGGTGGGTGGGGCCGCGGAGGAGGTGGGGTGTCCAGTCTGGAACAGGCATGAATGTTCCCTCAGTTCCCTCAGACATCACACTTCCCTGCCTAGTTTCACAGCAGCGCTAGAGAAGGGAGGAGGACCTGAGGGGTGGGGTCAGGAGGGGTGCCTCGGCGGTGGTGGGAGGAGGAAGAGGGGGCGGCGGTGCGGTGTGCGTGAGGTGTCGAGCGGGAAGCTGAGGGGGGTGGGGCTTGCGTCCAGCCAGTGAGCTCATTGGAACAGCGTTGTTGTTTTATCCTCCTACCGAGCGTGTCGTTTTTGGAAAGCACTCGAGCCGCCGGCCGGCCAGATCCGTCAGTCGCCCCTCACTGCTGCTGCGGAGAAGAACCGCCGCCACCACCCCACCTGGTTCTGCCCTACTTCACACACACACTCACACACTTCAACCTGGGCTTCATATGGCAGCGAGGTGAAAGGAGGTTTTGACCTTTGGAAGACTAAGTAGGTTCTTTTGTTTATGTTTTAAATCACCCGACATTTTTTTGTTTTCTTTTAATTTCTAATATTTTTCACAAAAAAGGCCGCGAGAACCCAGAACTTCAGAAATCCACCTTCTGCTGCGTAACACCACCGAGGAGGAGAGACAGAAGGTGTCCTAACCGGATTTGTTTTGTCTCTCTCTGTTTCTCCTTCAGCCGTCTGGAGCTCCGGTGGAAAATGACCCTCTGGGCCCGCTGCCTCCTGGATGGGGTAAGCTCCTGCACTCCTAAGAACATTTGTCTAGATTTTACATCTAAAACCCACCACTGGGTCTAGTGTTGTTTAACGTTTATGACCAGTAGTCCACAGTGAAGCCAGACATAAATTGTGGGAACTTTGTGCTTTTCGTGTCTGCAGGCAGCTTTCAGACGGAGATTTGGGTGAAGTGTTGCTAAATGTTTGCAGAGCAGAAACACTTATAAAGCCCTTTTCTTTGATCTGGAGCTCAATGTGCTCTTTTTCTGTGATGTTCCGTCAGCAGATCAATCGATAATTAACGGATTTACGTCTTCGCTCAGCCAGTTTAGATTTTTTTATTTTGTTACAGAAAATCTGGATGAAATCTGCTCTGTTTTCTCTTGGTTACGCTCCTCATTTATCACTGTTTGGACTCCCTTTACTCTAAAGGCCACAAATTACAGGGAGTGCATTATTGATGGGGTTCTTCATCATCCTACATTTTCCCAAATGAGTAATGTAACCGGAACCACGCAGAATCATGTCACGCACGTTCATTCATAAAGGAACGCTGCTGGCGGCTCCCGTTCTGCTAACATTTTCACAAACTTCATCCCAGAGCCTTGTTTTCTTCAGAAACACTCTCTCTCTCCCCCTCTCATCCCGCTCTCTCTCTCTCTCTGCCCATGATGCCTTTTCAGCATGTTGCGGTACCTCAAAGAAGAAAACCTCAATTATATCATTGGCTTAGATTTGCTTCTCTGCTGCGCTCTTTTCTCTGCTGCGGTCACTTCCCTTCTTTTTGGGTTTAGATTCAGAAAAAGAAAGATGGGAGAGAAGATAGAGAGATGAAGAAAAAAGTGAAGGGTGTTCAAACTCGACAGTAATGGGGAGGTCTGGAAAGAGTAAAACTAGTAAGAGCTGCAATGTGAGCACTACTGTTTCTGGGCCCTCCACACACTCCTGTTAATGAGAAAAAGATGTCAGAGCGATGGAGGGAGGAGGAGGAGGAGGATGGGGCACCAGCTAACCTTTCACAAGAGTGGTGGACTGCTACTAACACACACACACACACACACACAGGTTTTACCTCAGTGAGGTATTCAGATCAAGCCACAGTGAAATACCACACAGACCTGCTGGTTTTCTCTCACACTGGTGAGGATTTTCTTCTCTTCATCCCAAAGCAAAGACTCTCAGGAGTTCCCTCTGATTTCCATCTGTTTGCTGTGAATTTTCCATTTTTTTATGAACATCGTGAATTTATCTTAATCCTGGAGTGATTCAGTCCTGTCCTGTTTGCGTCCACAGAGAAGCGTCAGGACAATGGCAGAGTGTACTTCGTCAACCACAACACACGGACCACGCAGTGGGACGATCCTCGGACCCAAGGGTGAGACTAGAAGCAGAGTGTGTGTGTGTGTGTGAGAGAGAGAGAGAGAGATATCACTGTCTGCATGCCCATTTGGTGGGATGACGCTGTGAGTGTGTGCTCATACTGAAAATCCTCCTCATCACACAACATGGCAACAGAGTTGGATCATCCAAATTATGATATAAACGAATATAAAAGTTTTATCCACTAATCAGAATGAACTAACTCCTACACACACGTGTAGGAAACCAGGCCATTTTAAAACTGGTTATCTCAAAAATAACTGATTTTCACCTGAGAGGAGCGTTTACCTCACATCTCCTTACAGCAGCGTTTTTGGAGCCCTTTAGGGCCGCAGTTTAATAAAATACCAACGATCTCTTTATTTTGATCACCCTTTTCTTTCTTTGGCATTGAAGGACATCCAGAGTATGATTTAATTTTATTTTGGCATTCGTCATGATTAGATTTCTAAGAAAGTGTCACGTTTGATTTTTGATCCTCTGCCTTTTCACGACATTTTCTTTCACCAAGACCTCTTTGAAAATTGAAATTTATCTTCTTGATTTCATGAGTCCAATGTTCATAAGAGGTTTAAGTCTCAATATGGCAGATTTAATATTCAAATGACTGGAAAAAGATTCTTTGAAATTAGAGATTAAATCAGGGATGCACGATATATAGGCATCTATATCGGTATCGGCTGTTGTTAGTCTTTTTTTAACATATCGGTATCGGTCCGATAAGTAAAACTGGGCTGATATTTTTCCATCTTGTTTCTGTTTGTGCATCTGTCTTAGAGGATGAGGGGGTGATTATGTGTAATAGTTTAGTCATGTGACAGTGATGGTAATCATCTCAGAAGCGTAAATGTGTGTGTATATAATAACATACATCCATATATATATATATATAATCTAGTTTGCACTTTATATAAATAAAGCGAGACATTCAAAAATTCAGCTTGCATAATTTTCAGTCTATGCTAAATGTCAGCGTGTAAATATATCAGTATCGGCAAATCGGTTAAAAACAGCGATATTAATATCGGTATCGGCCCAAAGTTTCATATCGGTGCATCCCTAGATTAAATGATGGAAAATCCTGACTCTTAACTGGTGGCAGACATAATCACACACCACACAGATTTCTTAATCACTCTAATCAAAATATAGATTTTAACCCACAAACATGGAGCCTAAACTCTGCTCATGTGATTTTAGTTTGAGCATCCAGGCTTTTAGCTCCGCAGGTCAGCAGGGGAGGTATGCTAGCTTCATCCCTGAAACGGGGCCCCCCGATCGGACCGTGCTCACTGCCCCCTCTCCCTGTTGCAGGATGATCAAGGAGCACCCCCTGCCCCCTGGCTGGGAGATGAAGTACACCGCAGAGGGAGTCCGATATTTTGTGGACCACAACTCACGCACGACCACCTTTAAAGACCCCAGACCCGGGTTTGAGTCAGGGTAACTATTCTCTCACAGACCGAGGCAAAGACTTCCATTTTAATGTGGATTCCTAATATTTTTGCCTCTGTCTGACACTCTTAGTATCCACAACTCCCTCGCTTGCTTTAAACTTTAAAACTTTCACAAAGTCTAAAGATTTCTTAACCTCAGTGACATCATCTTTTATTTTTATTATTGAGTCCATGTTTTATTCATCGCCTTTTCTAGTTTTGATTTTCTCTCATCAAATTTAATCAACTTTAGCCTCAAAGATGTTTTTATACACGCGCGCACACACACACACACGCGCGCACACACACACAGCTCTTC
>SSNS01000568.1:122576-143183 GCA_006937985.1 Aphyosemion australe
CTCTCAGCCTGTGGATGTTTGCTTTGCCTTAGAGCCGTCTCAAATCTCGCTGCAGAAGTCCGGATAAATTGCAGATGCGCTGCAGACGGCTCTGGCATGTGTGTGGGTGTTTGTGCGTTTCAGTGTTTACATTTGGCACCGAATGCGTGTTTGCATGTGTGGTCAGCGACTGTTGTGCACTCTGTTTGTGTGGGTGAATCTGGGTGATATTTGCTCGTATTTTGAGGACTCCTGAAAGGCGTCCTCGCCGTTTTAACTCTCGAGTCCTGCAGCGGTGTGCCTCGGCGCTCTGCCGCTGCGGTCTCCGTTTCCTAACCCAAACCAAAATGTGCCTGGCAGCTCAGCGAGTACAAACCCAACACTTTTCTGCTCTCCTCCTCCCTTCCTACCATCATTTAAGGCTTTTTCTTCTTACTTTCTGCATCTCAGACTTTCTTCTGTGCTGACCCAGCACAAATCCAGTGTGTGTTTGGAGCTTATACTAACACAGCTGCAGGCCCAAGCTCACCTTTGTCTTTGAGACCCAGACAAACTCATTTAAGCGTAATAGGTGGTGTGAATTTAACCGTACAGTTTTAAATGTCTGGGTTTCCTGAGAGGCTCTCGTTCTTCTGTTGGATTTTAGATATTTCTGTGAATCTTGTAAAAATTACCAGATTCTTTTCATTGTGCGTGTGTCTGTGTGTGCACGTGTGTAGGTCACGGCAAGGCGGTTCCCCGGGCGCTTACGATCGCAGCTTCAGGTGGAAATATCACCAGTTCCGTTTCCTGTGTCATGTGAGTGTTTGAATAAAGTCGACGGGAACATGAAAAGCATCCGGATCACATAAATCTGTGTTGGAAGTCAGGAAAATAACAAAAAAGCACCTCACCTGATCAGTTATTTTATTATATCTGTATAAAACATGCAACTTTAATCAGCCTTTAGTGCTGCTTATACACCAAAAAGTTGCATTTTATTTTCTTATTTAAACATGTGACTGAATTTTTGCTGTTTACCCTTAAAAGAATTTAGATTTTCTTACATCTGTAACGTTAGTGACAGTATTTCACAAAAGCAGGTGCTTTATTTTCTATTAATCCTGGTGAGTCTTGTTTATTTGTACTGATGGATAATCCTGAAGGATGCAGATACCTGTAGGCTCACTTGTGCATTGTTACCTGATTAAATTACTAAATTCCTCTAACCGGTGGATTATTGCTTGTCTCTCTGCAGTCCAACGCCTTGCCGAGCCACGTGAAGATCTCCGTGTCCAGACAGACGCTGTTTGAAGACTCGTTTCAGCAGGTCAGACAGAAACGCCTTCAAACACGGAAACGCAGATCACCATTTAGAAACATTAGAGGACATATTTTAGCGTCAGAGCTCTAAAACTCAACCAGAAGATGGATTTGACAAATAGGATTTAAAGATAAATCAGATCAACAGTCCACTCAGAACACTCTTAGAAAATATAATGTTTTCTATAAATCGTGATTCGTTGTCAGATCATGAACGTGAAACCGTACGACCTTCGACGCCGACTCTACATCATCATGAGAGGAGAGGAGGGGCTGGACTACGGCGGCATCGCCAGGTGAGCAGCATCAACACACCTCTGCGTCAGCTACGTCTCACTGTCTAAATCAGGCTCTTTTCAGTTCTCTGGGACTTTGACCTGTTTTGTATTTTAGAGGACACCTGTAATGTTGGTGGTGCTACATTTGCTCCATGTCTCCTCCTCTTCTGTATCTCTGATGCTTAATGTGTTAATGAGCCAATAGGTGTAGTTCTCACTTTGACCTGATGGTGTCTCACTGTTACCATACACATATGTTGTTGTGACGTGATCCTGTTTGATTCAGTTTTAAATGTTTTCTAAGATATTTTAGGTTTATTTATGATTGCACCACTAAAAATGAAGATGTTCTGTACGACAAGGTAGAGGATGACTTTGGTTTTTGATGAATTATGTCATTTCTAAGCAGAATCGAGGTTTAAAAGTAACTTCAGCTGCCTTCACGCTGCTGCTGCTGCTAACAGACGAGATGTTTTCCTGGACAGATTTCTATCAGTTAAAGCCAGAAAGTTTCAGATTTTCCTGGAAAGCATCGACCCTTAGCTGACTTGGTGGTGTGTACAAAGAAAGAAAAGGTGTTAGAATATTTTAAAAGCAGTAAAAGGTTTGAATTTGTTCAGAATCAGAACTGAGAACGCTCCAAATGTTTCATCCGTCCATCAGCTGTTTTCAATCAGAAGCCATAAAACACACCAGAAAATTCAGATTTTTTTTTTTTTTTATTAAATCTTTTCACTGAAAAATGTCTGAAGCCATAAAATTTGAGGCTTCATCTGTGGTGCAGAGCTGCAGACGGACGTACTGGTTTTAGGGGAAATGTGCTGTTAACGGTTACGTTATCTCCTCTTCCAGCGTTTCTGTCCTCCCCCCTCATCACACATACCCACCCCCACGTCTCCTGTCCTTCAGGTCTTCCTCTCTGTTGGTATTTTTCTGTTTTGTTTCATTTGGGTTCTGTTTGGTTTCACATTGTGTCTCTGTCTCCGGTGTCGCGTCAGTGGTTTTACCCTATGGTAGGTGACATCATGCTGTTCTACCACAGGGTAGAACCACGGACGGGATGTTGGGAGGTGTCTGCGTCCGTCCAACCGTCCGTCCGTCCCTTCATACACCCCCACCCCCCCACCAACCACCTGATATACGCTAACGGGTGGGCGGGGCCTTGGGAGCGCTCGGTGCTGCAGCTGGTGGAGGGTCTTCATTCTCGCTAACATGCATCCTTCCACACTGTCTTTGTTTTTATAATCTACCATGTTGTATTCATCCCCAGTGTTACATGTTCTGTCTTTATTCATTAATCTTATTTTGAAATCAAAACAACTAACTGCAAATTTAATTTAGAATAGTAGTTCAGGCCTCTCGTTTGGATTAATTATAATCTCTAAGCCTCCTAACTCTGACTTTCCATCCATCTCAGTTTGAAACTTTTAAAGAATCTTAATTTCATGCTTTGTTTTGATTTGAGCTCCATCACACTCTGGAGCACATGGTCTTCCATACAGATCAGACGTAGAGAGGTAGCAGAGTCTATGAAAACCATCCATCATGACTTTTAATAGTCAAGCAGGACGTTTCATTTGATTATTTTTTGTCATCGTTCTAGTTTGTTGTTTATTTAATTTTTCATACAAAATGTTTTTAAATGTGTTCTAGAAATAAAATGGACTCATTACAGAACAGTTCTGGGAACAATAGCTTAAATATTTTATTATTTAGGTTTTTATTTATTTATTTATTAATTTTAATGCCTCAGAGGAGCTCATGCTGTTAAAACGAGAGTAGAAATAAAATATATAAGTCGTACACGGGTTTGTTTTATTATAAAGACTAATATTGTGTTTTAGTCTTTACAGCAAAGGAAGCTATATGTCGTTTTATAAACATCATGAAGTCATTAATTTGTTTGAATTGTTCATTGTTGTTTTTTTAAATGTTCACCTGTTTGGTTTCAGTGCTTTTTGTTAATTTGTCTTTATTTTTTACTATCCTTGCACCATGTTTTTGTTTTTCTTCCTTTGACAGTTTCTGTTCATGTTGATCAAACCAAATTAACGATAATCAGACGAGTTTGTCTGATTTGTCTCCTAACCCAGCAGTAACATCCTCTGTCCTCTCGCCCTGCAGGGAGTGGTTCTTCCTGCTGTCCCACGAAGTCCTGAACCCCATGTACTGCCTGTTCGAATACGCCGGAAAGAACAACTACTGTCTTCAGATAAACCCCGCCTCCTCCATCAACCCTGACCACCTCACCTACTTCCGCTTCATCGGTCGCTTCATCGCGATGGTAGGGCTCGCCTCAGGATAAACACTTTAAATCAGTTAATAAGAGAATCTAAAGGAGAATTATTTTAAAGGTGTAGTTCACTGGAAAAACATTTTTTAATGATTATTTCAGATTCTAATGGGTCACTCTGAGTGTTTCATGCAGGCTGAACATGAAAATAGTCTCCTCCACCTATCTCCTGCATTAGCTTCTGATAGAAAATAGACTCTAGGTGAAACTCTAGGATTAGAAAATCCTGACAGATCTACGTCACACTGTCACTTAACATTCATGGACTCACCCATCTTGACTCACGACGGGGAAGGCTGTTGTTGGTTTAGCGTCCAGGAAACAGCAGAGAACGTCTGGGCTAGTAGAAGCTAACAGTTAGCATTAGCAACTCCACCACACAGCAGAACTCCTCCAGGCTTGTGTTATTTGTGGAGATAAAACATCAACGTTGCAGAGCAAACAGAGTCAGTGGTAGAGTCCTGCTGCTGTTAGCCAATTAGAGGAGAGATGTCCACATATCAGGAAGTAAGACTCCAGATCCTGTCGTCTGCTGCCACTCTGTGCAGCTGCAGACTTGTCTGTGCTGATCCAAGAAATTTTGGGGGGTTTTTCCCCCCGAGTACGGCTTGCAAGACATTCATTCCTACTAGAGACCACTGCAAATGTATGGATTAAATGAGTTTCCAACACCTTTAAATTCCTTTGTTGGTTTTTCTGTTTAGTTTTTGTGTTTTTTTATTTTATTTTATTTTTGTTGTTTTGCTGCTTGCATTTTTTTTTACTTCAGAGATAAGTGCTGTTCAGTAGTTTTAGCATTCATATTGTACAGCATTAGCTAAACATATTTCTCTGGGATCAACTCCAAATGGTTGTTGGTCCTAAACCCTCCCTCCACCCACACCATGACCTCACTGCTGCACTCATGCAGCCCACACCCTTCACTGATGCCCAAATTTAGCCCCAAAATCCATTTTCTTTTCTCCTCACTTTTATTTTTTACTCTTAGCCTAAAATCTGCTATTAGTGAGAAACTCTGTGTGTTGTTGTTGTTGGCTCATTGCAGCTGTGTGTCTTGTCGCTTTTTAGCGTAAAACATCTACGAACACGTTTGTGTCCACATCCTGACCTCTGTGACTCATCAATTCTCCTCCCGTAGAAACGCGATAAGACTCACCAGGATGCGAGTTTTTAAACAGCTGCGGTGGCAGCAGGGGGGGAATTATTGAAGAACCTTATCTGAATTACTCAGAGAAGCAGTGATTCCTGGAATAAGACACTTATCTGTGTTTCCTGTAAAGAAGCTGACGAAAAACTTTATTAATCATAAAAATATATCCCAGAATAATACAGAGGGAAATGTTGTGTGTGATGTTTTTTTTTCTCCAACCTGATCTTTCATCTTTAAACTGAACCTAAATCTTTGTGTATTTTATTTGCTTCGTTTTGTGTTTTCTAACATAACCCGTCCTCCCTGCAGGCCTTGTATCACGGGAAGTTCATCGACACCGGCTTCACGCTGCCATTCTACAAACGGATGTTGGACAAAAAACCCACTTTGAAAGACCTGGAGTCCATAGACCCAGAGTTTTATAACTCCATCATGTGGGTCAAGTAAGTAATAAAGCACAATGTTTGTCTCATTGGGTTAAACTCACAAAGAGACATGAAACAACAACCACAGGGACTAGTGGTTGGACTCTAATCTCGGTTTCTGTATTCAGAGAGAACAACCTGGAGGAGTGTGGAGTTGAGCTGTACTTTGCACAGGACATGGAGATCCTTGGGAAGGTGTCCACACACCAGCTGAAGGACGACGGCGAGAACGAGCTGGTCACGGAGGAAAACAAGGAGGAGTACATCAGGTCAGACGGCAGAAGCTGTTAGAGCAGAGCAGACAGAAGAAGAAACGTCAAACCCTGTTTTAAAAGCCTGTTGTCTCCTGCTGCAGCCTGCTGACAGACTGGAGGTTTACCCGTGGGGTGGAGGAGCAGACCAAAGCTTTCCTGGATGGATTCAACGAGGTGGTTCCTCTGGAGTGGCTTCGGTACTTTGATGAGAAGGAGCTGGAGGTGAGGAGAAGGGAGAAAGAGAGATCTGAAAGCAGTATTTACTGCAGCTGAGTGGTTCATTGTGATTTTATTTTAAACTCCAGAATGTCTGTAAAATGAATCTGTTTTCTTTGTTGCAGCTGATGCTTTGTGGGATGCAGGAGATCGATTTGTCCGACTGGCAGAAGAACACCATCTATAGACACTACACTAAAAACAGCAAGCAGATCCACTGGTTCTGGCAGGTACAGCCTCATGCACTCAACACAGACTTTCTGACTGTTTCCATTCTTTAGTGTGAAACTACAAGGGTTTCACACAAGTACGTGAAATAAAATTAAATACTTTTATTATGGTGTATAGTTTCCTCCTCCTTGTAGCATCAGCTTTGTCGTGCTGCTGAGTGAGCATCGTGGTTAGGATTTAAGATGATTTCCTCTTGCAGGACCCGAGTCTGCGTCAGGGGACAGAAAATGTTGGGAGATCCCTAAAATAAATTTTTTTTGTGGGTTTCTTTATCTCCTGCAGGTTGTGAAAGAAATGGACAACGAGAAGAGAATCCGTCTGCTTCAGTTTGTGACGGGAACCTGCCGGCTGCCGGTCGGAGGCTTTGCTGAGCTCATAGGTAAACGATGTTCAGTGTGTTCACATCAAAATGAGCTGTTGTGGTTCGTGATAAATACGAGCACCCGAGTTACTTTTAGGTGCAGAGCTCCCAATCCACAGTATTTATGTTTCTTCGTCTAAATTCATGTTAATTAGCTCTTTAATCTCTGCATCCACATGTGGTCAGGGTTTTAGTTTGAAAGGGCAGAAATCAGGGAAATCATCTCATTTCAATAACAAAACATTTATATTGTCTGTTGTTTTTTTTATCCTTGCAGGAAGTAATGGTCCCCAGAAGTTCTGCATAGACAAAGTGGGGAAGGAGACTTGGCTTCCAAGAAGCCACACATGGTACGACTCTGCCTCATCATTCTTATAATCATTCATTTCTTTTTATTCATGTATTAAATTAACATCCAACTTATTTGACAACAAAGTAATCCCATTTTATCAAGGCTCTGCTTCTTAAGAGCTAGTTCAGTCATGTTGACCACGTTCTTCTATGCTGTTCTGGTGAGCCTGGTGAGATACGGGATGGCTGCCTGGTTCAGAGCCTCGACTGTGAAGGATAAAAACAAATTACAAAAACTGATCAGTGTAGCAATTAGAGTCATCGATAGTTAGGACATACCAGCTTTGCAAGCTATCTTTGAGGACACTGCGCTTAGACTGGCGAGGTCAATTTCTAGTGACCCAGAACATGCTCCGTTTCCAGAATTTGAGCTCCTACCTTCTGGAAGACATTTTGGGGCAGTTAAACCTAAGAGTAATCGCTTTAGGGTGTCCTTCCTTCCACAGCTGTAGCACTTCTGGACAAATGCTCTCAAAGGACAGCTTAGGTGTGTTGGACCCAACTTGTCCGTTTGTGATACTGAATCGTTGCAATTTGTAATCTAGTTATTTAATTCTTAATCTTTATTTTTGGTTAATGTAATGTGTTTTTTTGGTTTTTTTACTTTTCCCTTTTTTGATATTTTTAATGAATTTTTAATTTTTATTTTACTTCATGTTCTTGTGAAGCGCCTCGTGATTTTTATCTAGAGAGGCGCTATATAAAAGATCGTTTCTTCTTTGTATAACTATTTAACTGATGCTGAACAGTGTTGGTCACCAGGAACAGACGTCGTAAGCATGTGTGTTTTATTTAATGGGTGAATAGGATATTTTAGTTATCGTCTTTTTCTCGTTTTATGTAACGCAGCACTGTAGCCCAAGACAAATTTGCTTTCATACATCCATTTTCCTCCACTTATCCAGGGTCAGCCTAAGCAGAGAGGCCCAGACTTCCCTCTCCCCAGCCACTTGTGCCAGCTCCTCCAGGGAGATCCTTAGGCATTCCCAGGCCAGCTGAGAAACATAGTCCCTCTAGTCCAGCGTGTCCTGGGTCTTCCTTTAGGCCTCCTTCTGATTGGACGTTCTGAATCTGATTATATAAAAATATCAGTTTTCTACTTTGGGTAAAAAACAATTAACCTCAAATTAAAGGCAGTTTAAAACTTTTTAGTTTTCTAATAATACACTCTTTAAAAAAAAAACACTGATCAGATCAGGTTATACTAAAGTTGCAGCCTCCTCCTCCAGAGAAATGCATCTAAAAGGAGGACTTTACCACCAGAATGTTTTCTCTGTTAGCAAGCAGATGTTTTTCCTGAATAAATAACCCATTTTCTTCCTGTTTGTCTGATCTTCTCAGCTTCAATCGTCTGGATCTGCCGCCGTACAGAAGCCTGGAGCAGCTCAGAGAGAAACTCCTGTTTGCCATCGAGGAGACGGAGGGATTCGGACAGGAGTGACGTCCCTTCCTGCTGCAGGACTTTCCTTACTGATCTTACTTTGCCTTTTGTTAATCACAGGGCTGAAAACCACCAGAAGGCCCTGACCTGCACGAGGATTGTGTTTGTGATCTGAATTATTGGAGGATGTGTGTGAAGGTGGACGTGTGTGTGTGTGTGGTACCTCCTAATGTTTGTGTGTTTGACAGGATGACACATGCATTCCCCCCCATAGCCCCCAGCTTAGACCTGCACCAAAAAAACAGACGTCATTACGGCCTTAATGATGACGCACAACCACAGCACAGCGACCCACAGATGCAGTATAACATATCTATCAGAGAGAAATACACTTTTTACCATTTCCAGTAGAGACAGCAGCGGATGAGAGGACCTGGACAGGTGTGATGATGAACCTCTGTTACGGAGCGTAGACAGAGGAATTATTATTTTTAATGTTTCTGTTCATTGTGAAAGTCAGCATTTCCTCTTGTACAGATCCAAAATAAATGAGATTTCAGTCTTGATGTGATGATTCATTTCTTTAGGCTGTTATGAATAGAAAATGAGTTTTTCCTGAAGAGGCCCAGGCTTCCCTCTCTCCAGCCACTTGGGCCAGCTCCTCCGGGGGAATCCCAAGGTGTTCCCTGGCCAGATGAGAGACATAGTCCCTCCAGCGTGTCCTGGGTCTTCCTTTAGGTCTCCTCCTGGTTGGACGTGCCCAGACCACATCACCAGGGAGGCGTCCAGGAGGCATCCTAACCAGAAGCCCGAGCCACCTCAACTGGCTCCTCTCGATGTGGAGGAGCAGCGGATCTACTGCGAGCCCTTCCTGGATGACCGAGCTTCTCACTCTATTTGCTCCAGAGAAAGCTGGAGATCACGGTCTGATGAAGCCAACAGGACCACATCATCTGCAAAAAGCAGAGACCTGACCCTCCGGCCACCAAAACAGATCCCCACCTTGGCTGCACCTAGCAATCCTGTCCATAAAAGTTATGAACAGAATCGGTGACAAAGGGCAGCCTTGGTGGAGTCCATCTTTATCCCCATAAATAAATTGTTCTTTATACACTCATCCACTAATGTGTACCTGTGTGTCTGGTAGAGTTGCAGAAACTCCATCATGACTTTGTACTTTCTTATTTCTATCATCAAAGATAACTTGAATACTGATGATTTAATGAAATCCAGCCTCTAAATCTCAAAGTCTAAAGGCAGCGATTGTTCACGTTGATAGAGTTCCACCGGGGCCGGCAGCATTTTCCACTCGACAGGACACAGTTTGTGGTTTGGCCAGCAGGGTAGCAGTAATTGAAAATACATGCTTGGGTATAACTGTACCAACAGACTTTCGTCATGTCATACCCACTGTCAGTGTCCCATTGGCTGTTCAGAACGTGTCCTCAGGCCCGCCATGATTACACTTTGAAAATGGGCCTTTGAGCAGCTGTAGAAAATTCTGCAGTGGAAATTGTGGAAATGTGCAAAGCAGCATGGGACAATTACTGAATCAATTACTGAACACAAACACAAAGGAGGACCCAGGAGTTTGAGGATGCCTCTAGGAGCTCTTAATGTTACCATTTCCTGAAAGATAATGCAGCAGAACAAATAACCATTATACTACTGAAATGTTTTGTCATAAATAGAATAGTCTGCATATATAAGGGAAAAATATCTTGGAATTCTCTTGATGCTAAAAACAACAATGCTATCTTTTGTATTTTAGTCACAAAAGCTCTTTAGTTAAAAAAAAACAAGTATATATATATATATATATATATATATATATATACTGTATAATTTACATGTGATCTGACTAAATAAAAACTCATCTGTTCTGTTGGAAAATGATCAGGTGCAATTTTAAAAAAGGAGAAACATATACAGTACATATGTACAGTATATATATAAAACGTACACATGTATATATAAACATATACATGTGTATAAGGATTAAATAAAACTGTTAACTTTGATGAACAGTTATAAATTATTGTGTTACCATTTATTCAAGTCATTTATAGGCCAACCAACTTGGTCACTTTATAAAACTTTAGAGTTCATGAAATGGTCATTTTACACTTTGTGAATTCCTCACAACATGAAGAGCTCTAACAAAAGCAAGCCTTGTGTAGCTTGTTCTGTAAAGTGTTGGGTAAGTGTGTGGAAGTCTCTGGGTTCAAGTCCAGGAAGAGCTCATTTTACAATTTGTGTGAAATCTTGACAACATGAAAAGCTCTAAAACACAAGCTAATGATCGCTAGATGTGTAGCTCATCCTGTAAGACCCAGGGATCTGAAGATGCAGTACGGCGAGTTCAGTGTTCAACGCCAGGAAATGGACTTCTTCTTAGACTTTCTGTTAATTCTTTACAATGTGAAAAGCTCTAAAAAACATGGGATTATCATCCGCTTGTGCAGTTCAGCCTGTGAGGCGCTGGCTTGGTGTGCGCAAGGTTCAGGGTTCAAGTCCACCAGGACAGCAGGTTAGTTTTAGTCTTTATGTCAATTCTTGACACCATGAAAAGCTCTAAAATACAACTCAGCAATAACTACCTGTGTAGCTCACTCTGTTAGATGTGTGACCTCCACGCTGGAGGGTGTGGGTTCAAATCCCACTTTAGACTAAGAAACTTTTTAAGTCCAAAAGCTGAAGTGGACAGGTTGAAAAGACCAACCAGAACATGCCCAAGCGTGAAGGGTGCCGGTGGCGTAGTGGGATTGTTCGCGTTCGTAAGTCGCCAGTGGTGCAGCAACTGGTTCGAATCCCGCTTGTGACTGGTACCTGGATCAGTGCGACTACTCTGAAAGGGGTCGGGGAGGGGGCCTGATTCCCTCCCTGACCTTCTGACAAGTAAATATGGGGGGTTATGATGGTTGCAATGGTGCCAGGCTGGAATCTTGGAAAAATGGTTAAAATTGGCTCAATTAGGTTAAGTACATACAAGTTACTTGGCTTAATAAGATGCCTGGCCAATTAAGTAATTTAGGTTACTATGTTTGTTAGTGACGTGGCTGGCCCATTAAGTAGGCCTAGGTTAACTTTTTGGTTTGATGTGCTTCTTACCTGGCTGGCCACGTCAGTAAGGGACATAGTAGACTATAAAGTAAACTAAGTTACTTTGGCCAGCTTAATAAGATGGCTGGCCAATTAAGTAACGTAAGTCAAGTTACTTTATGGTCTACTATGTTCGTTACTAACATGGCTGGCTAAAGTTACTGTGACCTACTTATGCAAGTTAGGTTACTTAATGGGCCAGCCACGTTACTAACAAACATAGTAACCTAAATTACTTAATTGGCCAGGCATCTTATTAAGCCAAGTAACTTGTATGTACTTAGCCTAATTGAGCCAATTTTAACCATTTTTCCAAGATTCCAGCCTGGCACCATTGCAACCATCATAACCCCCCATATTTACTTGTCAGAAAGTCAGGGAGGGAATCAGGCCCCCTCCCCGACCCCTTTCAGAGTAGTCGCACTGATCCAGGTACCAGTCACAAGCGGGATTCGAACCAGTTGCTGCACCACTGGTGACTTACGAACGCGAACAATCCCNTTGCTCCTCAGACTGTACAAGAGCTCAGGGATGCCCTCACACAGATCTGGGAGGAAATGCCACAAGACACCATGCGTTGTCTCATTAGGAGCATGCCCCGACGTTGTCAAGCATGCACACAAGCTCGTGGGGGCCACACAAGATACTGAAAAGCATTTTGAGTTGCAGAAATTAAGTTTTTGAAATAATGGACTAGCCTGCCACATCTTCATTTCACTCTGATTTTAGGGTGTCTACACAATTGAGCCCTCTGTAGGCTGACAACTTTTATTTCCATTAAAAGACTTGGCATTCTTTTGTTCCTAAGACATTGCCCTGTCGTTATTTGTATAGATATCCAACTTCATATTGAGATCTGATGGATCTAATGTGTTTCTTTAAAGTGTTCCTTTCATATTTGTGAGCAGTGTATATATATAACTACACCACCGGCACCCTTCACACTTGGGCATGTTCTGGTTGGTCTTTTCAACCTGTCCACTTCAGCTTTTGGACTTAAAAAGTTTCTTAGTCTAAAGTGGGATTTGAACCCACACCCTCCAGCGTGGAGGTCACACATCTAACAGAGTGAGCTACACAGGTGGGTATTGCTGAGTTGTATTTTAGAGCTTTTCATGGTGTCAAGAATTGACATAAAGACTAAAACTAACCTGCTGTCCTGGTGGACTTGAACCCTGAACCTTGCGCACACCAAGCCAGCACCTCACAGGCTGAACTGCACAAGCGGATGATAATCCCATGTTTTTTAGAGCTTTTCACATTGTAAAGAATTAACAGAAAGTCTAAGAAGAAGTCCATTTCCTGGCGTTGAACACTGAACTCGCCGTACTGCAACTTCAGATCCCTCTGTCTTACAGGATGAGCTACACATCTAGCGATCATTAGCTTATGTTTGAGCGCTTTTCATGTTGTCAAGATTTCACACAAATTGTAAAATGAGCTCTTCCTGGACTTGAACCCAGAGACTTCCACACACCTACCCGACACTTTACAGAACAAGCTACACAAGCTGACAGAAGGTTTGCTTTTGTTAGAGCTCTTCATGTTGTGAGGAATTCACAGTGTAAAATGACCATTTCATGAACTCTAAAGTTTTATAAAGTGAACAATTTGTTTGGCCTATAAATGACTTGAATAAATGGTAACACAATAATTTATAACTGTTCATCAAAGTTAACAGTTTTATTTAATCCTTATACACATGTATATGTTTATATATACATGTGTACGTTTTATATATATACTGTACATATGTACTGTATATGTTTCTCCTTTTTTAAAATTGCACCTGATCATTTTCCAACAGAACGGATGAGTTTTTATTTAGTCAGATCACATGTAAATTATACAGTATATATATATATATATATATATATATATATATATATATATATATATATATATATATATATATATATATATATATATATATATACACTGCTCACAAAAATGAAAGGAACCCTTTAAAGAAACACATTAAATCCATCAGATCTCAATATGAAGTTGGATATCTATACAAATAACGACAGGGCAATGTCTTAGGAACAAAAGGATGCCAAGTCTTTTAATGGAAATAAAAGTTGTCAGCCTAAAGAGGGCTCAATTGTGTAGACACCCTAAAATGACACCCAGATGTGGCAGGCTAGTCCATTGTTTCAAAAACTTCATTTCTGCAACTCAAAATGCTTTTCAGTATCTTGTGTGGCCCCCACGAGCTTGTGTGCATGCTTGACAACGTCGGGGCATGCTCCTAATGAGACAACGCATGGTGTCTTGTGGCATTTCCTCCCAGATCTGTGTGAGGGCATCCCTGAGCTCTTGTACAGTCTGAGGAGCAACCTGGCGCCGCCTAATGGACCGAAACATAATGTCCCACATATGTTCTATTGGGTTTAATGCAACACTGGATGGAAATAAATCTGGTGACGTTGCAGAAGCTTATCGAAACAACGCCACAGTGAATGTGTGATGTAATCAAAGCTAAAGGAGGTCCTTGTTTTTGGCCAGGCAGTGTAGTTCACCCAGATAGTTAGGCTGCTTTAAGAGGGCACATTGAATACATTTTATACTTCTGTTGCTTTCTATCCTCTCTATTTTTGGTTTATAGTGTCTCTTTTCCTGTCCTCTCAGACACCAGTTGATCTGGGATTTTTCCTCCCCACTGTCGCCTGTTGTAATCCACTGCATCTGGATTTGACTAGTATGAATTGGTTTTGTCTCTGTAGGACTTGGGAGTGACTTTAGTGAACTCATGAGTCCAGGTTCCTCATACGGAGACACAGCTAATATTTTGCACATCTGACAACATAAAAGTTCATAGCTATCATTATTATAACTATACACTGAATGTTTTGGTTGAATAAAAAAATCCTTTTCCTTTTCAGTAAAGACTCGGACATCAGGTGAAGTCAAAATGCATCATTTTAACAAAATTTAAAACCAGTAATAAAACAAAAACTTCATGTGGATCATTTGTGGCATTTATTTCAGACTGGTTTCTTACTGGATAAGAACAGAAGCTAAGATATAAAATAAAGTTACTATTAGTGATTTTACACAGTGAAAGAATTAAAGCATAGTAGTTAAATCAGTTTGAATCACAATTTCAAACAATTTGAGTTTAAAAACATCATTTGAGTTCAAACAGAAGAGTTGCTTTTATTCGTTCTGTTACCTGCTGTGATGAAAATAGAAAACACCCACTCCTTAATGATGTTGATATGATCACAAATGAGTAACTCATAATTCCCCACACCAGCTTATTTTGACAATAGAGAAAACATTTGTGGCCTAACTTTGTTATTTTCTCCTTTCATATTCAGTAATCCTCTTTAAACCATATTCATTATTTTTGTTTGGACCCAAAAACAAAATCAAAGTCAGTTTAGTTTATGGTAAATAGCCTGTATTTGATATAGTGCCTTCTAGGGTTCTACAACCCCCCAAGGCGCTTTACAACACATCCAGTCATTCACCCATTCACACACACACACACATTCACACACTGGTGCTGATGACCTACAATGTAGCTACAGCTGCCCTGGGGCGCACTGATGGAGGCGAGGCTGCCGAGCACTGGCGCCTCCGGTCCCTCCGACCACCAAACAGGGTGGCGTGCCTTTAGCTACTATGCTGCAGATGGATGGAATCACCTTCCTCATGACCTCAAATGTGCCCCAACTCTAACTTTTAAATCAAAATTCAAAATTTGTCATGCAATCATCAGCCTATGAATGATTGTTTCTAATGCTGCACCTTCTGCACTGTAACTGCTCAGTCTTTATCTGATTCTTATATCTGATTTTAATTTGCGTATTTTAATTATGCTGACACCCTGATTTTGCTGTTCTTGCTCCTGGAAAGCACACTGAATTGCGTCTGTGTATGCAATGTGCTACACAAATAAAGCTGCCTTGCCTTGCAACATGGGTTAAGTGTCTTGCTCAAGGACACAACGACTGCGACAACTGAACGGGGCTTGAACCTGCAAAATGGGGCGGGCACTTTACTCCTCTGCCGCCGTCACCCATAGAGTCACAAAACTGGAGAGCAGATCTGGAAAGTCTTTTATGGATAATGCATCATTCGTGTTCATCTTCCCAGCTGAACCGACGTGGTTCTTGTGGAACCAGCAGGTCAAGGCTAAGTTTCTTCTTCTCCTTCTCGCTGTCGACTTTCCTGTAGCCGAGCAGCGACATGGCCTCTTTACAAACCTTCTGAACACACCTGACCTTGCTGTGAGGCAGCGTGGTGCGCCACGCCTCAGATACTTGAGTTGCGTTTCTGGACGTGATTTCAAAAGCCAGGGTGCCTTTCCCCCTTCCATGGGTCTTCTTGTAGATCCAATTCTTCACCTCTTTAGTCATCTCTAAACCTACAAACTCATAAATATCCTTGATTTCCTTTAGTGGGTCGCGTGCTATGTCTTCATAGCGAACCAGTTTGTAGCGGCCTTCTAGGAACGGAGGAGGGTTCAGGAGAGCCGTGTCACGGATGCGGATGTGGCTCCGGCAGACTTCCCTCATCACCTCATACTGAACATAAGCTGCAGGTACCTTCATCTGCTCCAGGACCACAGTGTTATCAAACTCAAATGATTCCGCTGACTCCTCTCTGGACCTCAGCACGGCCCGGGGGTCCCGGACCAGATGAACGATGCGGAGATCCAGGTTGGGGTCTCGTAAAAGAGGATAAAGAGATTGCAGCTCAAAAATTCGTGTTTCTTTGAACACCACATGAGTGTGTGAGCTACAGGCCTCCTGCACCTTCTGCAGACCTTGAACACCACATTTCTGAGAACACTCAGTTTTGTTGGGTGCTGTGATGGAGCAGGCCGGCAGTGAGCACAGGGCCCGACTTTCAGTCCACATGAATAAAGAGGAAACCTTCTTCACTGGGAGATACGAGTCCATCACTGAGAAGTCACACTGGTAGAGACTCCGGAGACAATCCCTCACAGCCATCCGGAGGAGCCGGGCTCCGGGTTTCTGCACGCTGGTCCACACGTGCCAAGCGGGCTCCATCAGATAGAAAACAGACGGGTGCTGACTGAAAACCTGACCCAGGAAGGATGAACCTGATCGCCATGACGACAGCAACAAGACGTGAACTTTTCCTCTAGTGGGGGCAGAATCATGGGGACTGAGTGGACGGTACCAGCTGAAAAACAATAGAAGCGCTGCCCCCTGCAGGATGACCAGGAAAATCCTCCAGTTGGATTTCATGGCTTTGAATCACATCGCTGCCATATTCTGATGCCGGGGAATGCTTTTTTTTATTATTTTCTGCAGAGACAGGTCATTTCTGCATGAAAAAGACAGGAAAGAAACATTAATATGTTTGATTGATGTTTAGAGCAGCGTAGATATCTTTTTAAGGCAAACTTTTCCTGAATTTGTTTAGCATTTAAATGCCTCAATTACACAAAAAAAACAACATCTTATGAACTCCAGCACCATCTATTGTCGGCTGTTTGCTGTATAACAATCAACAAGCCCCTCTTTCCTTTAGACTTGGATGATGAAATGATGAAACATCATGGAAAAGCACCTGTTTCAGGTGTTTTGGGAGAGCTGGTGGACGAGTCATGTCTTACTTTTGCAGCTTGGATGCTCTGTTTAAACAGGTGAAAGTCACATCTCTAATTAAATGGGCTGAAAGTATAAGAGTGGGTTGTCCCCTGAGTCCAGTTTTAAAACATCTTGCTGCTTTGTTATATATGACCCGTTTGGACTATTTGGATTTTAGGCTACAGTAGTTGTAGCTGAGGTCAGATCTGATCTGGAGAAGATGCTTTTTTAACAGAAACAATGAGAACTCAAATTTACTCAGAAAAAATGAACAATAAATACTAATATCTGTGATGGACTGAGGATCTCAATCATGATGCCTGGTGCCTGTCACTGGTTGCCAGAGCTCCAACTCCATAGTTAATGGACACATTCAAACATCACATAAATGTATGTATGCTGTTACAAGCCGGCTCGTGGGACTGCAACAAATGCAGGAGGTCTGGACACATGGTAAAAGTTTTTGAGGTATTTTATTAAAATCTGCCTCCAAAAGGCTGCACTCAAAATGCCACACAGGCAACAACCACCCAAAGGTGCGATCTGATCGGTCTCTCCCATGAAGTTGCACCAAGCAATCTTTTATGCTGCACCCACAGGTGCAGCCACTCAGTAATTGCTGATTGATCACAGCCAGACCAATGATGAAGCAGAGGGGCGTAATAATGCAGTTCCTCAATAAAGCATGAAAAGTATGTTACTCATGCCAAACATTTGACTTGCATATTCTCAGGAGCCATATAGGATTCTAAGTGCATCCTGATAAGCCAGTTTGTTTAGGCTTTGTTGTTGCTACATTACAAATGGGCCATAGACAAGTGTACGATCACCCTGATAAAGGGCCACTTCAACATCATCTGAGCACAGGCTAAACCTACATGCCAAAGAGCTAGCTTGCATGTACAACTTGCAGCAGTGTCTCTCAACTGTGAAAATTTTGCTTCTAGACATCTTTAGTTGCAGAGATCATAATAATACTTTTTCAGGATTAAACATGTCAGACTGTACGCTGTGCATACCACAAACCCTGAGCAGCTGCTGCATGACAGCACTAGTAGAACCAGATCATCTGCTTACATCAAATGGTTTACACTATGCACCCAGGTCTGCGATTGCTCAGTTCAATAGAAAGATCGTCATCTCCATTGTTTTTTTCTTGTTTGATACACAGCGTAGCAATGTTTTTTTCCTTGAATTGATGACAGTTTTGGCGTCACACAGTCGCTATCTTCAGAGCCTCGCCCATCTCTGAAGATAGCGACCGTGTGACGCCGAAAAGGTCAGCAATTCAAGGAAAAAACATTGCTACGCTGTGTATTAAACAAGAAAAACCAATGGAGATTGAAAAGAAACAGAAAGAACATAACAAGGACGATCGTCATGGTTCAATAGAACCAGCTCAGTGGCCTAGAGTGTCTGTCCTGATACTGGGAGGCTGTGGGTTCAAATCCATACCAAAGACTACAAATGGGACCCAATGCCTCCCTGCTTGACACTCAGCATTAAGGGGTTCGATTGGGGGGGTTAAACCACCAAATGGTTCCCGAATGCAGCCGTGTCTGCAGCTCACCACTCCCCATGGGGATGGGTCAAATACACATCCATCCATCCATCTATTTTCTTCCGCTTATCCAGAGTCTGGTCGCAGGGGCAGCAGCTTAAGGAGGGAAGCCCAGACCTCCCTCTCTCCAGCCACTTGAGCCAGCTCCTCCGGGGGAATCCCAAGGTGTTCCCTGGCCAGCTGAGAGACATAGTCCCTCCAGCGTGTCCTGGGTCTTCCTTTGGGTCTCCTCTCGGTTGGACGTGCCCGGAAAACCTCACCAGGAAGGCGTCCAGGAGGTATTCTAATCAGATGCCCGAGCCACCTCAACTGGCTCCTCTCGATGTGGAGGAGCAGCGGGTCTACTCTGAGCCCCTCCCGGATGACCGAGCTCCTCACCCTATCTCTAAGGGATCAAATACAGAGAACAAATTTCACCACACAGTGTGTGTGTGACAACTAATGGGACTTTAATCTTTAATCTAATCTTAGAAAAATCGTCATGGTACAAGTCAAAGAGGACGGAAGACAAAATTCCACCTTGTTTGACTCCATTCAATACAGAAAAATGAACCTCTGTACCGCTCTTCATCCACATCGATCGATGAGAGTATCAAAAATGTAAGATCCTGATTAAATATGCAGGACCTCTTTGTAATTCAATGATGTTACATACAATTTTCTTCAAAGCAGATGTACATAAGTCAGTATTAGGCTTATTTTTAACACCTAGGCTAACTGATTCAGTTATTACTAAACAAATACAATGAAGTTGTTTGGACTTATTTTTTGTGAATGCTGCTTTTAAAGTGAAAACTGACCCACTGTTAATCTGTCTTCAAGAACCTCAGCAGTGTTTGTTCAACATGTTTTTGGTTTTTAATGTAGAAATAAAAAAACCTAAACTAACAGCTATTGTTTGGCGTGAGGTTGATTTACCTGCTGACTCAGCTCATGTAAACATGAACCAGGTCACCAGGAGTCCATAAAGTCCTTCAGAACATTCTGGTTCGTTTATTTTAGTGCAACTTGCAGGTTTAGTCTCATTTCTGCTCTATCAGACAAAGAAATGATGAGAAAATAACATAAAATGCTCGAATAAGGTATGAAAAAAATAGAATGAAAAAAATCACATTTTCAACAAAAATTCTGCAGAACAACAAATGAGCTTTATCAATAAAAGGAGTTAAACTTTTGAACACACTGAACTAAGAAAAAGTCTGACAATCAATCGCTTTAATAAAACTACTAAGAAAAAATTAATATCACATCCTGAAACATAAATGAATAACTCACACAGCACAGTTGGGACGGGTAGCAGGATCACACGCTGCTTTAATGTATAAAACATTAATCAGTCAGCAGTGGATGGATTTTCTGCATTATTTGACAGCAGCTTAGTTCATGGTGATGATCCAAACTCCTTTATCCATTCCCTTAATCAGCAATGTTCTTGTATCTTAGATAATGTGGCTCCGGTTAGACAAAGCACTGGGTCTCAGAAGAAAAAGTCCTTGGATGAATGAAAATATTTATAGTCTCAGAAGGACATGCCGCCAAGCTGAGAGGCGTTGGAAGTCAACTAGATTAGAGGTTCATAGGCTGCATTTTAAGGAACTCATAACATCTCTGAATGAGATGATCACAAACTCCAGGGCTGTTTACTTTGCTCAGCTGATTTCCTCAAACAAAAATAATTCTAAAGTCTTGTTCGACACCATAAACCAGATTGTTTCACCTCACATGCCTGTATTCTCAAGGTCTGACTGGAACAACTTTCTTGCATTCTTTGAGAATAAAATCAGAAATATCAGGACAAGTTTTTCACCCCCATCCTCTTCGCATTCTCCCATCCAGCCACCTCCCTCCCAGTCATGGTCCTTCTTTACTCCTGTAAATCTCCAGGAAATCTGTCTCATTCAGAAAAACATGAAACCAACTTCCTGCCCTGTTGATTTTCTCCCAACCACTTTGCTTCTTAAGGTCTTTGACCAAATTGGCCCATGCATTGTGGATTTTATTAACCTATCTCTCCAATCTGGCTCTGTACCTTCTGTTTTCAAACATGCTGTTGTTGAACCAATCCTGAAAAAACCCAGTTTGGACTCCTCTCAGCCTAATAATTACAGACCCATTTCTAAATTGCCCTTTATCTCTAAAATCTTAGAAAAAGT
>SSNS01000568.1:145344-198152 GCA_006937985.1 Aphyosemion australe
GTGTGTGTGTGTGTGTGTGTGTGTGTGTGTGTTGGGGAGGGGGCGTTCTATACAGGAGTTTCCAACAGGTTTGGGAAAACAAAACAAAAAATAAGAAATGAAACTTAATACATTAGTAGTTTATTTAAGTTTTGTTAAACTTTAAGAGCAAATATTTGTCCCTCTGCATTTTTAAAACAAATTGTTTTATCACATTAAAAGTTCAAATATGACTTTGTTTTTACTTTTAACTCATAACATAAAAAATGTTGTTCTTCTGTACGATAAGGTGACATTTTCACGTTTAGATAATATTCAGAGCGATTACTAGCCTGGCAAGCCATCCTATATATGTGAAACTCTGCAAAGCAAGAATTTGGTCAAGTTCACTAGGCTAGGTTTTTGCATTGTTGGATAAAAGTAGGACAAGCTGCAGAGTTAAACACAAAGCATCAATTATAACCACAACAGCACAAAGATACACGAGTCTGTGAATTCATTATTGTTTTAATTTTGATCATTTATATTTTATTGATGTACTAATATGAATCATAACTGGTGTCTTTAAATGGATACTATGCAGTTTTGTCTTGTTTTTAGCACCCCCTAGTGTCCGTTAGTGAAACCAAAAGTGAAACTTATCTCCTCGCTGTGCGTTTGTCTTTTTAACACCTTAATCTAACAGCTGAAATGTCTCCTCAGCCTTCATTAGTGTCTACAGGAGCGGTTCATCACTAAATCAAACAAATCAGCTGTGTTCATGATCTAAAATGACCAGCTCCGGTGGCCTAGTGGTAGAGTGTCCGCCCCGGGGAGATCAGGGTTCGATTCCCGGTCGGGTCATACCAAAGACTTTGAAAAAATGGGACCCAATGCCTCCTCGCTTGACACTCAGCACTAAGGGGTTGGATTGGGGGGTTAAACCACCAAATAGTTCCCGCTGCAGCTCACCGTTCCCCAGCCACTTGAGCCAACTCCTCTGGGGGAATCCCAAGGTGTTCCCTGGCCAGCTGAGAAACATAGTCCTTTCAGCGTGTCCTGGGTCTTCCTTTGGGTCTCCTCCCAGTTGGACGTGCACGGAAAACCTCACCAGGGAGGCGAGTCCCTCCTGGATGACTGAGCTTCTCACCCTATCTCTAAGGGAGAGTCCAGACACCTTGTGGAGAAAACTCATTTTGGTTGCTTGTATCCATGATCTAGTTCTTCTGGTCATCCGGGAGGGGCTCGGAGTAGCTGCTCCTCCACATCGAGAGGAGCCAGTTGAGGTGGTTCAGGCATCTGGCTAAGATGCCTCCTGGACGCCTCCCTGGTGAGGTTTTTCAGGCATGTCCAACTTGGAGAAGACCCAAAGGAAGACCCAGGACACGCTGGAGGGACTATGTTTCTCGGTTGGGATTCCTCCGGAGGAGCTGGCCCAAGTGGCTGGGGAGAGGGAAGCCTGGGCCTCTCTGCTTAGGCTGCTGCCCCTGCGACCTGACTCTGGATAAGCGGAGGAAAACAGACGGACGGATGGATTTATTTATTTGTAAAATAAATAGTGACGTGCTGAGGTGATGTGTTGCTTCCTCATAAAAGAGGGAGAAAATTCCTGCAGTGACACATTTCACAGATAAAGATCTTTTCAGGAAACACAGTGAGCTTTTCGTCATGAGCAGCATAATCCACCCTGTCCTGTTGGGCAAACTGAGTGCAGACGTGCCGGCATGTTTACTATGTTCTTATGTTGACGAAAATAGTCATGTGTTCCAAATTCCCAGTGAAAAAAAAAAAAACTAACAAATGATTTTCTATTTTTAGTGTTTCAATGACGCTCATCATCATCCATCTAAGCTCAGAGGTATGTTGCAAGACTTTAGTCTTGTGATGCATCGGTAATCTGAAGAACTATTTTAGAGGAAAAAGCTGCTGCAGAAAGTGTTAGCATTCATGCTTTGCGACGTCCCAGGGTAACAAATCAACACTGCAGTCTCGGGTTACTCACCTGAGACTGACTGTTTGATGGTAAGTCTTTCAGGTTCACATTGGCTTGAAGCCCAGCTTGCAGAAATGTAAAAAAAAGACTTTAATAAGGTGCATTACTGTAAGTGACTTCAAGAATTCACTATATTCAAACTATATTTATTGCATCTTTACATCTCCAGAAAAAAACAAACAGTAAAATCTGTTTAGTTTAGGTTTATTTGATTGAGGAGCACAAAAAGACACACGTGGAAGAACAATGCAGCCGTTGTTTTGTACAGAGATTTTCTAGCCAAAGGCTGATTTGGTGGCGCCTGTTCTCGGAAGCCTTGCCTCTGTCAGTGCGCCCCAGGGAAACTGCGGCTACACCGTAGCTCATCATCACCAGTGTGTGAATGTGTGTGTGAATGGATGAATGATACACTGTAGTGTAAAGCATTTATGGAGTCCTCTGACTCTGAAAGGCCCTATACAAGTGTGGATCATCTATCCATCCATCATCTATACCCGGTAATCCATGCAAGGTCGCGGGGGGTTGGTGCCCATCTCCAGCAGTCTTCAGGGCATGCAGTCGGGGTACACCCTGGACAGGTTGCCACTCCATCGCAGGGCAACACAGAGACAAACAGGACTAACAACCATGCACACACACCTAAGGATAATTTAGAGAGACCAATCAACCTGACAGTCATGTTTTTGGACTGTGGGAGGAGGCCGGAGTACCTGGAGAGAACCCACATGTGCACAGGGAGAACATGCAAACTCCATGCAGAGAGACTCCAGGCTGGGATGTGAGCCCAGGACCTCCTTGCTGCAATTCAATTCAATTTATTTATATAGCGCCAAATCACTTCACAAAGTAAACTTTCCAATTCAGTTCAGTTCATTAAGCCAATCAGTAAAAAGTTTCCTATTTAAGGAACCCAGCAGATTGCATTGAGTCACTGACTAGTGTCGGAGTCTTTACAATTCTCATACTAAGCAAGCATGTGGTGACTGTGGAGAGGAAAACTCCCTTTTAACAGGAAGACAACAGCGCTAACCACTGCGCAGCCAAGTGTGGGTCATTTTGCAAACCTAGTCCTTGGTTAGTCCTTTAAAGCTCAACAACAATAGAACTAATCAGTCCACACACACACACGCACGCACGCACGCACGCACACACACACACACACACACACACACACACACACACACACCTGTGTTGTCAAGCTATACTATCTCATTCTAATCTTAATGTACAGAAAATGAATGGATCAAATTTGTGTTTTGCGTAACAACAGAAACATAATGTCTGTGCTCTTATACTGCTGGTGGATCTGTCTGTAAAATTCTCAGTCAGGAGGCACATCTGTGAAGCCTTTCGATAACACTTTTTGCTGGTACCTATATGGATCCAGTGGATCTAACAGATCTAGATCAAGTGTCTTTTGTTGTTTTTCACTGTTAACAGTCCTGTAGCCGAGCAGCGACATGGCCTCTTTACACACTTCCTGAATAAGGTTGACTTTTCTGTGAGGGAGCATGGTGCGCCAAGCTTCAGACACCTGGGTAGCGTCTCGAGAAATAACCTCAAAAGCTTCCTTCCAGGTGCCTTTCATCCTTCCGCGGGTCTTCCTGTAGATCCATTCGCCCTCCTTGTCAGTCATCTCTAACCCTACAAACTCATAAATATCATTGACCTCCTTTAGTGGGTCGCGTGCCACGTCTTCATAGCGAACCAGTTTGTAGCGGCCTTCTAGGAATGGTGGAGGGTTCAGGAGAGCTGCCTCAGTGATGCGGATGTGGCTCTGGCAGATTTCCTGCATCACTTCATACTGAACCTGAGCTACCGTCTTCTGCTCCAGGACAACAGCGTTATCAAACTTCAGAAATGCAGCTGACTCCTCTCTGGACCTCAGCACGGCCCGTGGGTCCCGGACCAGATGAACGATGCGGAGATCCAGGTTGGGGTCTTGCAAAAGAGGATAAAGAGATTCCAGCTCAAAAAATCGTGTTTCTTTGAACACCACATGACTGTGTGAACTACAGGCCTTCTCCACCTTCTGCAGACCTTGAGAACCACATTTCTGAAGACACTGAGTCTTATTAGTTGCTGCGATGGAACAGGCCGGAGGTGAGCACAGAGCCCGACTTTCTGTCCACATGAATAAAGAGGAAGCACGGTGATTCTCTGGCAGATAAGCATCCATCACTGAGAAGTCACACTGGTAGAGACTCCATAGATAATCCCTCACAGCCATCCGGAGGAGCTGGGCCTGAGGTTTCTTTACTCTGGTCCACACGTGCCAAGCGGGCTCCATCAGGTAGAAAACAGACGGGTGCTGACTGAAAACCTGACCCAGGAAGGACGAACCTGATCGCCATGACGACAGCAACAAGACGTGAACTTTTCTTTGAGGATGGGGAGACTCACAGGGAGAGAGCTGAAGGAACCAGTGACAGACCAGCATCACTGCTGTCCCCTGCAGGATGACCAGGAGGACAACTCCTTTGAAGAACGTTCTAGTCATGGCTGTTGATCTACTGTCAGCCTTTTTTTTTTCTTTGGAAAGCAGAGAACCACCTCCTCTGGACAGGAAAAGAAGACAAAATAAAATAGATGAAGTTATATTTGAAACCTGCATTTACATTTACTTAATGTAAAAGCTCTAGCCAAACAAATGTGTCCCATTCCTTCCATTTTTAGGACCGTACTCTGTATGAGTGATTTGTTTTTTAGTTTGTTTTGGTCGATTTTACCAGTTGGTGTAGGTGGGTTGCAGAAATAGATCCCCTGCTACACTTGAATGATTAACTGAATTGCAGTTCAGTAGATCAGCTTTGTTGTTACAATGCATTCCTTCAAAATCAAGAAAAAGAACAAAAACCCACACATCTGTAAAGCTACATGACACACATGTGCATAGAGATGGAGAGCGTAACAGCGTCGCCGCCATATTGGATGGGTCTCCTCATTCTCCAAAGTCAATGCAGAGCATGCTGTCGGCCAGCGCCCCAGGGGCATTCCATTCACGCGTGCTGATTGGCCCAAAATTCACCAGTTCTCCCTAGCAGCCAAATGTGATTGGCTGTTGAGCTGCAGTTCAGGGTGCTTTTTTCCAGCGCCCCAGGAGTAAAACTAATGAGTCTGGTGGAGGAAACTCACTGTTTAATGATAGACAGCTGCTAAAAATAATGTGTAAATAATTCAGATTGCATGTAGACACAATTAGGCAAATCTGACACATTTATAGATATATGAATATATAATGTAGTTTTGTTTACTTTTTAGATTTTTTTTCTCCCTTGAAGTCAGGTAGGGTGTCGCCCCAACGCCCTCTAACGCCCCACTGGCCCTGATGTAGACCGGACTCCAGATGGCTTCAGCTGAGTTTCTAGTTTCATCAAGTAAGTTGATATTCTGATTTGTATGCTCAGAGCTCGTTTCAGTCACTGATTGTATTCTGATGATGTTCCAAATAGTTAAAACCAGACCGAAGCAACATTTGTATGTCATTAAGCAGATTTCTCATGTTAAAACAATGTAAATGTGATGCCCGAGTCATTAGTCCGGTTCTGCCCTGAGCTAGGTGAGTGTGTTAGCCAACAGTGTGTCCTCAAGCGACTTCTTGTTTGATTTAGTCTTGTTAAACATCTCAAAAGGAACTGCCATCAGCAGCTGACAAACGACTTCTATAAAAACTAAAAGAGACAGATGAAATAGGAACAAATGATCTGTTTTTGACAGTGAAAGGCATGACTGAACACGTCTTTCTTACATTGTCATTAAACTAGCTGCTAGATTTGTCCGTACACTCACACCCATGTAGGTAAACACTGACCCAATGTCTTAATAAAGCTATAAAAAAGATTCTAGGATGTAAAAAACAAACAAACATCTCTTCATTTATGCCAAATAATATTTTAAACACTACAAAAAACATTTCACTTCTATTATTGTCATTTTTGAAAAAAAATTTCATCACATCATGCTTTTATTGTCTGAGCGTTTGTTACTGCTGTAAATGTAGACCCATTTTATCTAAATTTTGAATATTTTAGAAGCCGGTTGGCTATAATCTTAACGTGTTCTTTTGTTTTTGTTATTATGGGGACAGCACACATTAACGAACATTTATTCAAACAACAACTGATGTAAATATGCTGGATTATAGCAACATCTGTAGTCCCCTTAGGCGAGCTTTTTCAACTTTTTATTACTTTATTAACATTTGTTTTAGTTACTTACCTAAAACTGAGTGAAATATTATTTCTACTACAATAATAACAATAATGAATGAATATTTACCTTTGTTTTGTTTGTATGACTGCTGCTGCGTCTCTGCCTCTGGAGCAAACCTGAGGTCCCTGTTATTCTGTTGTCTTCACCGTACCTGATTAAAGGCTGTGAAGTGGGCGGAGCTTTGGTTCAGCAGGTGGATCTTATGTCAGGTGGTGCTTTCCCACCCACGAGAACACAGAGAAAGGTTAATAAACAGGAAGAGTGTGTCGTCCTGCTGAGGTTATTTATGGACAGCCTCAAAGAAAACGGATGAATTCCCACTGAAGTGCTTCACTCATTCATTCATTTGGTTTTATTCATTCTGAAATTTCCAGGATTGCTAGAAAGGGTCTCTGTGGTGAACAGAAAAGTCCCTCTGGTGTGGTTTAGCAGTGCAGATAAAATGTAGTGCACATAGTTTAATGATGATAACGTCAAGGAAATATGCTCAGTTGTAGAGTCAGTCCACTCTAAGAATGGCTCCAGTCACGTACCAAAGGAGAACAATAGTAATCAGTAGGTGGGTTGAATTTCAGACACAATGAAGTGTTTTGGCACTGAATGACTGCAGAAGGCATTCCACGTAGTTTCATTGCAGAAATAGATCACCTGCTACACTTGAATGATTCAATTTCTTGAATTGCTGCAACGAAAATGAAGTCACCTGTTTTCTAATCTAGAAACGTATTCTTAAATAAACGATTCTTCTGCAGATAAAAGTGTGAAAGTGCTTCATTTGCATCATTAGGTCTAAAAACTGTTTCAGAAAAACAAACAACCCAAATTCTTTCACTTGCTGAGCAGCAAGCTCTCTTTTCTAATTTTTTTATTTATCACTTAAAAGGTTTTATTTCCGGTTAGTTGTAAAACATGAAGTGTTAAAGGTTGAATATGGAGCAATTTAATAAAAAGCTATTATTTAAAAAAAATAAAATAATACCTCCACGGGGTGTGTACAGGTGTGCAGAATGAAGGTACAGTATTTCCTTTAAAAGGTGCACGACACTGGGTTTGTTTACATCTACCAGCCACTAGAGGGCACCGTTGCGGGTTTCCAAATATGGTAAACCATAGACATGAATATATAGACGCCCCATTGGGCAATGAACAGCGTAACAGCATCGCTGCCATATTGGATGGGTCTCCTCACTCTCCAAATTCAACAGAGTGAGTAACTTTGCTCGTCTTTGTGCAGCCTACGGCTGCAACAACCGGCGTATTATTAAAAATAGATAATGTGGGATTACTATTGACTTTTCTAGCCTACCTGATGGGATTTTATATTTTCATTTATTTAGTTTAATTATCTTCATATTTTAATTATCATGCCATACCATGTGTCTGATTTTGTGAAAAAGCTTGATAAAATGTGTTTTTTAGTTGGGTAATAAGCAGCACCTTCCTCAGTAGAAATTAATGCACTGGGGGCGAATGGAGACCCATCCAAGATGGCGGCCGGCCACTACAGCAGCTCCAATAGGCAGTGTCAGTCCACGGGGCGTCTACGTATATATGTCTGTGTGGTAAACAGTCCGCTCAGCACTGTGGAATATGGCGGACTCAACAAGTCAAGCAGCTGCTTGTGAGCCCAGAAGATGTCGTTATCTTTCTCAGAAGAGGAGCGACCATAAAAGATCTAAAACCAGAGTGAGTTCAGGTGAAGCCTACAACACATGGACCCAAATAAAAAATTTTTACGGCATCAAAACGCACGCGGAAATGGAAAATTTTCTCATGGTTAGGTAAGCTGTTGTTGCAACTACAACCTCCACACACTAGATGTCGCTGTGGTGTTCGTGTTCCATATTCAACCTTTAAAATACTGCTACTGTTTGGTATTTGGCACACATAATAATAACATTAATAATAATAATAATAATAATAATAATAATAATGATAATAATAATAATAATAATAATTAAAAATAATAATAGCATCTCCTCTCTGGAACGCATCACGGCCCGCGGGTCTCGGACCAGATGAACGATGCGGAGATCCAGGTTGGNGTGTGTGTGTGTGTGTGTGTGTGTGTGTGTGTGTGTGTGTGTGTGTGGGTGCGGGGTGTGCCTGTGCCTGCTCTGTCTTCTCAACCCCCAGTGAGCCGTAGCGGATGGCTGCTCATACTGAGCCAGGATCCTCTGGAGGTTTCTTCCTGTTAAAAGGGAGTTTTCCTTCCCACTGTCGCTAAATGCTTGCTTAGTATGAGGATTGTACCAACACAATGACACTAGTCAGTGTCTTGATGCAATCTGCTGGGTCCCTTATATAGGAAACTTTTTTACTGATTGGCTTATGAACTGAACTGTATTGGAATGTTTACTTTGTGAAGTGCCTTGAGACGACTCTTGTCGTGATCTGGCGCTATATAAATAAACTGAATTGAATTGAATTGAATTGAATATGTCTGTGTGGTAAACAGTCCGCTCAGCACTGTGGAATATGGCGGACTCAACAAGTCAAGCAGCTGCTTGTGAGCCCAGAAGATGTCGTTATCCTTCTCAGAAGAGGAGCGACCATAAAAGATCTAAAACCAGAGTGAGTTCAGGTGAAGCCTACAACACATGGACCCAAATAAAAAATTTTTACGGCATCAAAACGCACGCGGAAATGGCAAATTTTCTCATGGTTAGGTAAGCTGTTGTTGCAACAACCTCCACACACTAGATGTCGCTGTGGTGTTCGTGTTCCATATTCAACCTTTAAAATACTGCTACTGTTTGGTATTTGGCACACATAATAATAACATTATTAATAATAATAATAATAATAATAATAATAATAATAATAATATTAATAATAACATTGATAATAATAATATTAATAATAAATAATAATAATACTTTATTTGTGGGAACCTGTTCCTTAATCAACATTCAGACCTTACAGTGAAAAAAAGTACAGGAATAAAATTTAACAGCAGTGAATTAAAACAAGAGTTAGAACATGAAAAAGGATTTAACACAACAGAAAATGACAAAACCCAAGTAAAGCTATTTAAAAATAAAATGAAAATGAAAAAACAACAACTATAAACTAACATGGAAATATGACATTAAATGCCATTTTCAACATACACATAAATACTCATAAAATAATGCAAACAACCAAGAAGACAAGACAGGAGACAAATAGGAAGCACGATGACTGCTGCTAAAAATGAGTTATTCCATAATTACTAATCCTTATCAACACCCATACGTTTCATAGCTGGTGCATGATCAACCCTATGAAATATAAATCTGGCAAACAAAAAGTTGAAAGCAGACGAGAGCAGATTAACATTTTTTCATTTAAACACTTTAATACCTTCAGCTGTCAGGTACCAATAGGCTGGGATCTCAGCCTCATGTTTAAGTACCTCAAAGCAAAAATAAGTTATATTAGAAAAAAACTAAATTAAATTAAAACATCCTACAGAAGAGCTGTCAAACAGCATCACATCAACTTTTAAACAATTCTTTAACATTTGATTTGCTGCTCATTAACAACAATTATGACACCTTCAAACATCTAGACAGGGTGGATTGTTTGTTGTATAAATTAAAGTAATTCAAGTTAATGAGAATGATGGGAATTAGTAAATCCTCCTCTTAGTGTTACAGATTCAGTGCCTTCTGTGTTCAGCAATACAAAATAAACTTTACTTCCTGCTGTATCGTTTGAAATGTCTGGTTTTCTTTCATAGCATTTAAAAATGCTTTAATCATATAGAAAAAGCTTCAGAATGCTGCTGCATAAAGAACGTTATCTCTTGCTTCTGCGTAAATATCCTTCCTCCCAGTTTTAGATGCAAAACAAAAATAGGCATCCTGTCTCAGGAAGACTGCTCTACAACACATCCTTCAGGTTCAGAACCAAAGACAAAAGAGATGCTGATTCATTCAAATCATCCCATGACCCTGCAGATTTTGTGTTTCTCTTGACCTTGTGTCTCCAGAACATTTGCATGAAGCACAAGAGTCGCTTGGAGGAGCTGACTCTGTCACGAAACGTGCTTAAGCGCGTGTGTGTGTAGCCAAAGTGGTGAGACTTCTGCAAAACCTACAATCAGTTTACTCAACAGTAAAAAGCTGATTAGCAAACTTTACTGACTGACAGCTAAGTTTCTCTGCTATTCAACTTCTTCATAAAACACCTGAACGCTTCATTTGGATCATGTAAACATAAAAAGTGTTGGCTGAGAACATAATCTCACTGTCCTCTTGTCCCTTTTGGTCACAGATCCGTCTGTGAGAGCTAACACGGCCGGGGTGGATCCAGGAGGCAGATCTGTGAAGTCTCTAAGTTTTATCTTTTACTCGGATGTTGTGTTTTAGTCGATACCCAGCTGAACTGATACGGTTCCCGTGGAACTAACACGTCTATGTCAAATCTCTTCTGCTCTTTCTCACTGTCCACCGTCCTGTAGCCGAGCAGAGACATGGCACCTTTACATAATTCCTGAACACGTTTAACCTTGTTGTGAGGAAGAGCGGTGCGCCAAGCCTGAGACACATCTGCAGCATTTCTGGAAGTTATCTGAAAAGCTTCCTTCCTGGAGCCTTTCCCCTTTCCATGAGTCACCTTGTAGATCCACTCAGCCATCTCATCGGTCAAATCCAAACCAACAAAATCATAAATGTCACTGATCTCCTTCAGCGGGTTAAGTGCCACGTCTTCGTAGCGAACCATTTTGTAGCGGCCTTTTAGGAACGGAGGTGGTTTCAGGACGGCCCTCTCGTTTATGCGAACGTGGCTGCGGCAGATTTCCTGCATCACTTTGTACTGAACGTCACCTGCAGGGATGTTTCTCTGCTCCAGGACAACAGCGTTATCCCTCTCAAAGGACTTAGCNCGAGCTGTGATGGAACAGGCCGGCGGTGAGCAAAGAGCCCGGCTCTGGTACCACATAAATAAGGACGACACGCTGTGGTTCTCTGGTAGATAAGCATCCATCACCGAGAAGTCACACTGGTAGAGACTCCGGAGGCAATCCCTCACAGCCATCCGGAGGAGCCGGGCTCCAGGTTTCTGCATGCTGGTCCACACGTGCCAAGCGGGCTCCATCAGATAGAAAACAGACGGGTGCTGACTGAAAACCTGACCCAGGAAGGACGAACCTGATCGCCATGACGACAGCAACAAGACGTGAACTTTTCTTTGAGGAGAGGGAGACTCGCAGGGGGTGAGCTGAATGTACCAGTGACAGAACAGCACCACCGCTGCCCCCTGCAGGATGACCAGGAAGATCATGGTGTTGAAGTTAACTCTGTAGCGGGGACTCATGGTGATGGAGTAAATCCGCCTTTTAGTGCCTGATGTGGTGAAGAGGACTGCCTCTTCTGCAAAGAAAGAAATGTCAACAAAAGGGGTAATGAGAACACCATTACCAAATTATTGGTAATTGGTAAAATTCTGGCAATACGATACGTATCACGATACAAGGGAGACAAATCAGATACGATATATTGCGATACATTCATCTAAATGAAATTAGCGATTTTTTTAGACTGAATTAATTGTAGGAAAATTCAATAAACAGTCCAAACTGATACATAACATGTTCAACATGAGGTATCTGAACCATAATAGAACTCACTGCTCTTTAAGTAAAAAATAAATGGAGTAATTAACATCTGAATTATCAGAAGTCATTTCAAAATAAACAAAAAAGGCAGTCTCTGTAGAATCAAACACAAAAACATTTCAATTAAATATTCAGTCTGTTGTTTAACATGAAAAAATATTTAAACAATATCACTTTCAGTAGTTTCTGATTCTAAATACAAATCAAAAAAGTGCTCTCTGCACCACCTAAACGTCAGAGTCAGCGTGACAGCGGCAACACTGCTGCCAACTAGCGGTCGGCGTTTGAATTGTACCAAAAAAATAAGAAAATACACAAATGTTTGTATGTAAATTCTTCCAAAAATTTGATACATGGCTTTTGAATATCGATATAATATTGCAGGAAAAAGTATCACGATATATTGATATATTGATTTATTGAGTAGATGACAAAAAAGATGCAGAAATGCAGAGAAAACCTTTAAACTCAGGGGTGATGTTCTTCCATAATAGAACATTTAATTGTTCAGTTCCAGTTTATTTATAAAGCACTTTCCACAGGGTATAAAAGCCCACCAACGTGCTGTACAGGAAGAAAATACAATAAAACAACAGCAATAGGGCCTAAAACAAGATTATAAGGGATGTAAAACAATGGAAAACAAAGAGCTTAAAGGCACACTTGGCAGTTTTGGTTTGCTTTTAGCACCCCCTAGTGTTCGTTAGTGAAACCAAAAGTGAAACTTATCTCCTGGCTGTGCGTTGGTCTTTTTAACACCTTAATCTAACTGCTGAAATATCTCCTCAGCCTTCATTAGTGTCTACAGGAGCGGTTCATCACTAAATCAAACACATCAGCTGTGTTCATGATCTAAAACATGCAGGAAACATGCTGGAAGCAGACTGCAGCACCAGGCATGTCAGCTCCACTTTACTAAGTCCAACAGGGACCGGACCGCCACTCTGAAGTTGCAAGTGCGGTATTCTGGCCACAGAGGGCGGTGGGGGTCTGAGTGACATTTCATTAACCCTGTAAAGGGTCATTTTAGCACAAACTGGCTCAAGAACATGATTTGAATTGAATCATTAAAGGGACATTATGGAAGTTTAACAGCTAATACAAGTATAGAAATTAAACATATGAAAAAGTTGCATAGTATGCAGTGGCGGCCGGTGACTTTTATTTTGGGTGGGGCGCTAACCACATATCACCACTAGGGGACGCAAAATTACCATTGATTCTTAAGCATCAGCGTCACACAACTGACGGTCACAGTAGCGCTTCCGGCAACAAAGTTATTCAAAAGGTTTTTGAATATATTAAGCATGTTTTTGACAAAAACATTCATCCATTCACCCATATATTACACAAACTGCACACACGCTTAAGGGGAGTAGGCTAAATCTAATCAATAGAATCCACTTTCTACAAACAGAACACCCATAAGCTGTAAATAAACGTGAGGCCGTAAAATAGACGCTACACGTATCCAGAAAAACACACAGTGACACAACGCAAGATATTCACAGAAGCAGCCGGCGTTTAGATTAAAGCCCAGACTCACAAACAAGAAGTACCACTTAGTTCAAACCGTATGGAGCGGTGCTAGCCGCTAACGAGGCAGCATGCTGTTTCCTGAAGCCAAAAGCTAAAATGAGGCTTACCTGCAGGTTATGGCCATAATCCGTGTGGTGTAGTAAAAATAATCCACTCGGTTCGTGAAATTCTACATCCCAACGTAAAAGCTTAGCTGATCAGACTGTTTGCTGGCATTGTTTTGCCAAAGACAAGAGTTTGCCCGCCCGCATTCATCATTTTCCTGTTTACGTGGATTCTCTCCCTGTGATTGGTTAACACGAAAGCCAGCCAGCTGAAAAAAACTCAACAACAAGCAATTCGATTGGCTGAGGTTTCACACATTGGAACCTACTAGTAGCATTTGCTACGTCAGGTTTTGAAGCAATTAACTTTATTTGTCACTGATGATTTCACAATTATAGCAAAGATGGCTAAAAGGTTGGACAACAAAAAAATATTCAGTGGAAGTAGTGTGTTGCTGCCGTGACAAATTGGCACAGATGGAGCCACACTGTGCCAGCCTGTGGAAAGTTTTCCCCTCAGGGCGGGGTGAACAACCCGACCAATCAGCGATCTCCTCCCCCTGGTCTGAGCAGAATTCACCCGGTGAGGCGGCGACGATCGCTAAAAGATGCGACCAACCGCTCTCCTATTCTTTCTCGTTGTGGACGGTTTGGGGACCCACTGCACATGCGCCAGTTAGCCCATATTAAGTCAATGGTAAAGATTGCTGCGCCCGCGAGAGGACACGTGACAAGTACGTCGACGATTCGGCCGTGTTAAAAGTAAAAAAAAAACATTATTAAACACAGATTACACACAGCACTTAGTCCATATGGTGTGTATAGATCGTTTAGTTCACTTTTTATGTTTTTTTTAAATATATTTTGTGATTCCTATCTTCTTCTTCTCCTTCCTGTGAGTGGTGGGGCGGCGCCCTAGCGCCCCCTATGGACGAGCCGCCACTGATAGTATGGCTTTAATAGAAAAACAATATAAAACAACTAAAACCATAGCATAAAATCTACTCGAAGCAAAAGTGACTTCAAAAGTTTAAATTAGTTAAAAGCCAAAGTTCAGACCCAGACCTCACAGTAAATCTCATGCTAGGTTCCTTACTGAAATGATTGTAAAGGAGGTGGTTTGTAGGTGTGACAACACCAGCTAAAAGAGTGAGAATTCAAGATTCAACACAGAAAATAGTTGCACAAATTAAAACTAAAGGCTCCATCTAAAAACTGTCTAACAGCTGCTGAACCACACTTGCTGCTCCTGTCGACAGGAGGGATCATGGTTTATGAGAAGTGGGAGGAGCTTTTGTGATTCTGGTCGCTTTGGTTACCACAAGCTTTTGGGACAGGTCCTGTGAAGAGCAGTGTGTCTCTCTGTTGGCTCCACCACTCCCCTCTGAGCCTATCTATTAGAGGTGTTGGAAGTTTTTATACCACAGAGATTTTTCCTCCCACAAAACTCATCTCTATGATGCTGATAGGAAGAGATGGTGAAGACAGATTTGTTTAGATTTAGGCGAGATGATTATTTCTATCCAGTCACAAGAACCCTCAGAAACCAGATACAGTCTCTGACTGAGAAATGCATGGGCCGTTTTCTACACCGTGTCTTTGTTTTATTCAACAATCAGTCTGAGGATGCACAAGTCTGCAGAACACACCACTTAAGTATCATTTATGATGAGGTTTGCAGCATTTTACTAGCCTAGAATCTTGACCGTCATTTGCAGAAGCAAAATAATTTTGCTTTGCATGTCGGTCTAGCAACGCTCCACTGGAACCTCCGCAGCCCCGGCCAGTGTTGTGGCTGGCCAATCGCAGCGTGGTTATTTAGAAGAAACAATGTATTTTCGTCTTCTTCCACGATGTATGACAGACTGCCTCGTTAACTGACATCTGTAGCCGTGAGTACGTCACATTGTTTGTTTTCCAATTGCATGCAGAGTGTCACGGCCGCTCCCAGGGAGCCCCACGGGACTCCAACTCCCATCATCCCCGGCGCCTCCAACGCTCCCCGACGCCGTCAGCAACGTCACCCATAAAAGCCGGAAGTTCAGGACAGAACGCTCTCAGTCATCGAGGATCTCTACGTCTTTTATGAGACTGTGTTTTTCCCCTTTTTCGAGCCTTCGCTCCTCATTCAAGCCCGCCGGCTTTCCGGCCTCGTGGATTACTTCCCCGAGCCGCCTTGCTCCCACCGGAGCTCATCTCACGCTCCCATCCGGAGCGCTACCTCGTCTTCGCCGACGGCTGACGCCACCGGCTGCTCCCAGCTCTCTCCCGCTCTCTCTCCAACGCGGGTAAGTCACCACTCGTGACAAGATGACTGAGCCAGTTGACCCAGCGGAAACTACTCGCCTCCGCGCTGAGGTCTCACATCTCTACGGTCAGGTAGACCGTCTGAACACTAAAGTTGATAGTCTGTCCAACGCTCTACTACAACTGTCATCGTCGGTTACCGCGCTACAGCGGGAGAGGCGGGGCGATCAGGAGGACATACAGTTTGGAAACCCCGAACGCTGGGACGGCGTGAGCGGCAACCCTGATGGCCTCTTAGCCACCTTGGACATGATTTTTGAGTGTCAACCAGCACGATATACTGCAGCCCGCGCCAGGGTCGCCCACCTGGTCTCTCTACTGTCCGGTCGGGCCTTGGAATGGGCCGCTGCCCTTTACAACAACAAAGCCCCCGTCTGCCAGGATTACGCTGCATTCGTCCGTGAACTACGGAAGACTTTCTGTCCACCGAGTGGTGATCCTGGCGCCGATGCTCAGCTCCTCCGCCTCCGCCAGGGGACCCGCACGGTACGGGACTACGTGTCAGAGTTCCGAACCGTGGCGGCCAAAGTCCAGTGGGGAGACCCGGCTCTTCGTTCCGTCTTCATTGAGGGTCTGGCCGACTACGTGAGACGCGAGATGGTGGGACGGCAGCTGCCTGCAACGCTCGATGGAGTTACCGAGCTGGTCTTGGACATCGACAAGCGGGTCCTCTCTCATCCGTGGAATTTGGATCTGGAAAAATCTCCCTGGCTTGCCAAGACGCCCACCACACCTCCCGCGGCCACAAGGGATGAACCCATGCAGCTGGGCCATCTGCCCCCTGCCGAGAGAGCACGGCGGCGTAAGGAGGGTCTGTGTCCCTATTGTGGTTCCGCAGCACATGGACTGCCTCAGTGTCCGACCCGTCCGGGAAAAGACCAGGCCAGGTGATGGTTGGGGGACTATCACCTGGTCCTATGCCGTCTGACCCCCCCACGAGCCGATTCCTGCTAGCCGTGGTCCTGCACCTGCCCACTGGACCCACCGAGGTCATGGCTCTGCTGGACTCTGGGGCCTCAGAGAACTTTATGGACAGCGGATTAGCCTCAAGGCTTCACCTCCAACGAGCCAGACTGGACCGGCCCATCTCCATCACTTCTATTGACGGCAGACCCCTGGACCCTTTCCCGATCCGACACTGCACGACCCCACTACGCATGAGCCTAGGCGGTCATCAGGAGACCATCCGCTTCCTCTTGGTCACCGCTCCAACGACACCCATCATCCTTGGCCTGCCCTGGCTGTCTCTGCACGACCCCAACATCGCCTGGTCCACGGGTCGTCTCCTCGGCTGGGGTCCCAACTGCACCCTGCACAAGCCTCCACCGGCGACCCAGCCGGGGGAACCCCAGAATCCCGCGCTGGCGGCTGTGCCCCCGCCGTATAGAGACTTGGCTGTGGTCTTCGACCGGAAACGTGCGGGTGTCCTCCCCCCTCGGCGACCCTATGACATGGAGATACATCTGCGGCCTGGGTCGGTCCCTCCCCGGGGACGTCTGTTTTCCTTGTCGCCCGCAGAGGAACGGGCAATGGACGAATACATAACGGAAAATCTACGTCAGGGTCTGATCCGTCCCTCTACATCGCCTGGGGCAGCCAGTTTCTTCTTCGTTAAGAAGAAAGATGGCGGTCTTCGGCCGTGCATCGACTACCGTGGCCTCAATCAAATCACCTTCAAAGACAGACACCCTCTACCATTAATGGACACTGCTCTGAACTCGCTCTCCCACGCTACCATATTCACCAAACTGGACCTCAGGAACGCCTACCACCTGGTCCGGATAGCGGAGGGAGACGAATGGAAGACCGCCTTCATTACGCCCACTGGCCACTGGGAGTACCTGGTCATGCCTTTTGGCCTTTGCAACAGCCCGGCCGTCTTCCAACGTCTAATCAACGACGTCCTCCGAGATATGTTGGGTCGGTGGGTCTTCGCATATCTCGATGACATCCTGATTTACTCATCCAGCATGGAGGATCACATCCACCACGTCCGTGCTGTACTCACCCGACTTCTGGACAACGGACTGTACTGTAAACTGGAGAAGTGTGCGTTCCATCAGTCCACCATCTCCTTCCTTGGCTTCACCATCACGAACGGAGGCCTCTCAATGGACCCCCAAAAAGTAGAGGCAGTCTCTAAGTGGCCTCCACCTACCACTCTCAAACAGCTGCAGAGCTTCTTGGGGTTTGCAAACTTTTACCGGCGCTTCATCCGGAACTACAGCACCATCGCCGCACCCCTCACGGACCTCACAAGGGGTGGCCTCCCTTCTCGACCTTTCGTCCTCACTCCAGACGCCTCGGCGGCGTTTCACCGCCTACTTCGCCTCTTCACCTCGGCACCCATCCTGCTCCGTCCAGACCCTCACCGTCGAAGTGGATGCGTCAGACTTGGGAGCTGGGGCCGTTCTATCCCAACAGGGCCTGGATAACAGATTACATCCCTGCTGCTTCTTTTCCCGGAAGTTTTCCCCCACGGAGCGCAGATACGGTGTGGGTGACCGAGAGTTACTGGCCATAAAATGGGCCCTAGAGGACTGGAGACACTGGCTGTTGGGGACGACGGCTCCATTCACCATCTGGACCGACCACCAAAATCTGGTCCACATACGCTCCGCCAGACAACTCAATCCACGCCAGGCCCGCTGGGCCCTCTTTTTTGAACCCTTCCAATTTATATTGACCTATCGACCGGGCTCCAAGAACACCAAAGCAGACTCACTATCCCGACAATACACCCCTCAACCACAACCCAGCGTTCCAGAGCCCACAGTGCCGGCAGAACGGATCCTGGCTCCTCTCCACTGGCCCCTAGAAACTTCCATCCGCCAGGCCCTTCTCACTCACCCGGCACCTCCGGAAACCCCAACACACCTCCTCTACGTGCCTCCACCATGTCGACCGGAAGCCCTCACCTGGGGCCATGCCTCCAAGTGGGCAGGCCATCCTGGTGCCACGCGCACGCTACAACTGTTGCGTCGCTCCCTCTGGTGGCCGACTATGGCAAAGGATGTTAAGGAATACACTGCCGCCTGCGAGACGTGTGCCCGCAACAAGACCACCACACACTCTCCGGCTGGTACCCTCGACCCTCTTCCAGTGCCCCGGAAACCGTGGACCCACCTGGGGTTGGACTTTGTTACCGGTTTGCCTACTGTGGACGGCCTCGACACCATCCTCACCATCACTGACCGGTTCTCTAAGGCGGTCCACTTAGTGGCCCTGCCCGGTCTGCCCACGGCTAAGGAAACGGCCGACCTTCTCCTACAACACGCCGTCCGCCTCCACGGTTTTCCTCAAGATGTCGTCTCAGACCGGGGACCCCAATTCACGGCCAGGTTTTGGAAAGCGTTCTGCCGCTTAGTCGGTGCCTCAACCAGTCTTTCCTCGGGCTACCACCCTCAAACCAATGGGCAGACAGAGCGCGCCAACCAACAGCTCGGCCGCTTCCTCCGCTGCTTTGTCTCCACTCAGCCCTCACAGTGGCCCCGTTACCTCCTCTGGGCCGAGCTGTCGCACAATCTCCACATCTCATCGGCCACAGGCCTCTCACCCTTTGAGACCTGTTATGGCTATCAACCGTCCATACTCACCAACCACCCCGAAGACACCGGGGTGCCTGCCGCTCAGTCCTTCGTTCGCCGTTGCCGGGCCGCCTGGATCAGGGCCCGTGCCGCCATACAACGGGCCAACGCCCGATACAAGAAGCAGTACGACCGTCACCGTCGCCCGGGTCTTTCCTATCGCCCCGGCGACAAAGTCTGGCTCTCCACGGCCAACCTCCGGCTGAGGGACTCTTCCCGAAAACTGGCCCCAAAGTTCCTGGGCCCCTACGAGGTGATCCATCGCATCGGACCCCTTGCCTATCGCCTGCGGCTCCCTGCCTCTCTCCGGATACATCCCGTCTTCCACACCAGCCAACTGAAATCTGTGGTTGCTTCTCCCCTGGTTCCGCCCACTCCTCGACCCCCGCCTCCTCTCTTCGTCGACGGCGATCCCGTCTACACCGTCCGTAGGATCTTGGACGCTCGTCGCCGGGGCCGGGGATGGCAATACCTGGTCGATTGGGCCGGCTACGGTCCCGAGGAACGCTCCTGGGAACCCACCAGCGCCATCCTGGACCCGTCCCTCATCACCGACTTCCGCGCTCGCCAATCAGGCCCGTCTGGTGCTGGTCCTGGAAGGGGGGGCCCTGTCACGGCCGCTCCCAGGGAGCCCCACGGGACTCCAACTCCCATCATCCCCGGCGCCTCCAACGCTCCCCGACGCCGTCAGCAACGTCACCCATAAAAGCCGGAAGTTCAGGACAGAACGCTCTCAGTCATCGAGGATCTCTACGTCTTTTATGAGACTGTGTTTTTCCCCTTTTTCGAGCCTTCGCTCCTCATTCAAGCCCGCCGGCTTTCCGGCCTCGTGGATTACTTCCCCGAGCCGCCTTGCTCCCACCGGAGCTCATCTCACGCTCCCATCCGGAGCGCTACCTCGTCTTCGCCGACGGCTGACGCCACCGGCTGCTCCCAGCTCTCTCCCGCTCTCTCTCCAACGCGGGTAAGTCACCACTCGTGACACAGAGGTTGTTTGAATGACAACCGTAGATCCCGCCCCACGACTGAGAGCCGTCAATGGTTCGTGGCCAGACTGTATATTCACATATATAGGATGGCTTGCCAGGCTAGCATTTTTCACCAGAGTGAACAATAGGGGACTAAGAACACATCCCTGCGGGGATCCCATGTGCAATATCATGGTATATTGTTGCATGCTCAATTCAGCTAGAGGTCGTCGGGAGAAAATCTGAAATGTGGAAGAATTTACTAACGTTACCAACTGGAAGAGAGTTGAGTAAAAGGCTCAGGGCTAAAGAAAAAACAGCTGTCTATGCACCACGCTAGTGTTACATTGTGATGTTTAAGTAATGCACTGAATCACTGTGAACTTAAGTAAATATGTGGTTTAGCAGCTACGTGTTAAAACTAGTTATTTTAGTTTCAGTTTATTTAAACAACTTTCTCTGAAAGGACAAGGCTGATTGGTAAACCCGATGTTACACATCTTTTATTTGAAAAAACTCAAGTATATTTGGAGACTTCTGGATTTGTTCAGAAAATGTGTTTGAACATTTGGGTAACACTTTACAATAAGGGTCCCTTTATTAACATTACTTAGTGCATTATTACAAAATGTTTATCTTTATGCATTTATATCAGGTGCATTTTTTGCATTTTGTAAATAAAGTTTTCATAACTACTGATAATATAGAGGCTCATAGGCATTAGGTCACCTGATGTACTTGTGTTACCTCCCTGTTCTCCTTCTCAGAGTTTATTATTGGTTAACTATCAAACAGACACCTAATCCCCAGGATGCTGGATATTCTTTTGTATGACATGTTTTATTGTTGTAAATATCTTGTTTTCATGCCCTCTTCTTTTTTAATACCTTCTCATTTGGTTACATTACAACATTTTTACAATTTCAGTAGAAGACCTTATAAGTTTCTTTTCTGTTAATGTGTAACTGTGCCTAAGCGAGGCAGCTTCTAATCTGACTGCCATTTGCATAATTCCTCTAATAATAGATGGAAAGTTACACTGAGCTAATCCACCCCTTTGTGCCAAACTAAAATAACAACAGAGATTTAGCAAAATATGAAGAAAATGTTTATAGTGAACAATGCCTGTGGGCTATTCAAGTTTCCATTTCTTGTTTGATGAGTGATAAGATCACATATCAAGCAGAACATTCAATACCTTAGATGATGAGTTCTCATTTAAACTTTTATTCTGAAAGGAACCGTTCACAGTGAACTTTATACTGATTTTCACATTTTATTGTTGGATACTGATTAAACTACATCACTGACAATTAAAATATCTCTAGGCTTTTATTATTGCGAAATTTTAAAAAAACTAATAAAGGAAAGCGCAAATAGTAACAGTGCATTTCTAATAAAGTTATATTTGAACTTCTGTGGCCTGTTGAGCATTAAAACTTCTAAATGTGTTTAGTTTTCAGCTTGTCATCATTTCATATAGGCTAATTATCTAGTTTCCTATTTGTTATATTTTTTATGAGTAGTAATAATCTCCAGCTGTAGCAGGATGCTTCAGTCAAAAGAAACAATAGGGTAATTAGACTAAGGCCACAGAATCCAGAGGGTGACAAAATTCGGTAAAACACCGCGTTAGCTCAGTCGACCTTATGGGTGTTCTGAAACACACCCGAAGCTCACCTGACCTGTGGGGGTTATAATAAAACATACCTTTGATTTTAAGTCTTTTTCTGTCCAAATTTTGGAAGATAATTAATTTAACTGATAAGTACGCAGCAGTTTCCCATAACAGTCAGTCCGCACCGCTAACCAAATCAAACATCAGGGGCAACTGGTCCAGACTGAAAAGGAGCGAAAGCCGCAGGGCTTCATTTATTATCCAACTCTCTTTTGATTAAAATATACTATAACAAAAATAATATGTCTACCTTTAACTTTATAACGGTGGCGCTAACTTCCAGGAGAGTCCCGTTCTCCGTGTTCCCCCGCGGCGCTCCCCGCTCCTCCCCGCTGCCCTCGGACACCAGCCGCTCGGACTCTCCGCTCTCTGCCGAGCGGAGCTCTGAGACGTGTCCGCCGGTGGGTTTGCTCTGCTGCTGGGTCAACTGGGCGGAGGCTGCCGGGCCGGTGGGTGGGTGTTGAGGAGCAGGCGGGACCCGAGGCAGCAGAGGGCTATCCCATCATCAAGGGCACTCACAGGTGCTCAGCGTCAGTTACCCATAACCCCAGTTCCCGGGGGCTCTTAAAGGGGTAGTTCAGATTTTTTAAGTGGTTTTCCTTGGTGAGGTTATGAACAATTAATATCTCACCTGTTGCTGCAGGTAGCTCTTTGAATGGCCTCAGTTTAGAGAAACATAGATTAGTTTTGAACAAGGGGCACACTCTGCCTTTACATTTTATTTTTTATGTCTTAAAATGTGTGTAAATCCAATATTGTGATTTTAAAAATCATTTAGTATTTGGCAACACTTTACAATAAGGGTCCCTTTATTAACGTTACTTAGTGCATCAATTAACAAAGGATCCCTTTATGAAGTTAAAGTTATAGTCCCAAGTATTCATCACACACTGGTGAAATTACATCTCCGCATTTGACCCATCCCCATGGTGGGGAGCAGTGAGCTGCAGCTGTGGCCGCGCTCTGGAACTCGGTGAACTATTAACTGTGCTGCTGACTTTTACGATTATTCTGCTCACCAGCGGTCTAATGGGACAAGGCCATTGAGACATTTAAATGTCAGTTTTATAAAAGAGAAGTTTACAAAATCTAAACTGTGTAAGGAGACTGTACTTCTGCTGTATGTTGCAGTGGGCCACTGAGAAGGAAAAAAGAGGAAATGTTGAGATTGAAGTTGAAAGGCTGATGAGAAAGTCTAAATATTTTCAGAATAAAGTCCAACTACCATTTTGAGACAGACGTTGAATAGCTATTAACAGAAAAAATGTTTGTTAATTAAGAGTTTTACCATAGAACATTATTAATAAATTATCTAAGTGTCAAATGTATTGAGGTGTTTGTTTGAGGCTCTTATTGTGAAGGATTGATGGTATAGTTTACTCAGAAAAAACCCACCCATTAACCTTGGTTATAGTAATGATAAAAGCTGACTCAGGAGCTCAATGGGTTTCTAGGTGTCAAGTGTATTGAGGTGTTTGTTTGAGGCTCTTATTGTGAAGGACGGTGTAGTTTACTCAGAAAAAACCCACCCATTACCCTTGGTTATAGTAATGATAAAAGTTGACTATAGGTTCAGGAGCTCAATGGGTTTCACGCCTTTGGTCTGTTCTTAAAATAGCCTACTTTTGACTTTTTCTTTACATCTTGATTTTATTCTGAAAATAACCAACTTCTTTTGCACTTTAAGGGGACAAATAACAGTAAAATGGTCTCAGTTGTTATCTGTGTGGACATACACTGACCATCAAAGCTTATATTTTGTGAATGGATTCATCCAAAATAAATTGAAAAAACTTTGACATTTTCCTTTAAATATAAATTTAACCCTAAAAGACACACTTGAAATGAATCTGAGGCTCGATGAACATCCCGGCACGGTACGAGACGGGTCATGTGTTTTTTGTTGTGAAAAAATAATACGGATTGAATAAAAAGGATGCACCTGGTTCCTGCACGAAGGAGACTCATATCCTGTCCTCCATCGCTCTGTATGCAAGTTCAAAGCACTCAGTCACAAGTAAAAGCAGGATGAGACAGCTGGGACAACTTAGCCCTCTCTAACTCAAAGTGCTGAACATAAAAGTAATGAACAGAATAAAAGATAAAGATAAAAAGATAAAAATAAAAGATAAACACATATTAAACAAGATAAAAATAAAAAGATAAAGTAAAAGATAAAAACACATTAAACAACTTAAAACAGTATCATAGCAACACTCATACTGGGTCAAAGGCCAAGCTGAAGAGATGGGTCTTTAACATTTCCAGTGAGGGGGCCTTCCTAATGTGTGAAAGCACTGTTATCAGGTAAATTACTCCTTTTTTATTGCTGCTGTAAAATTTGATCATCTCAGCAACTGAAAGTTTTGTGTAGAAGCTCTCGAGTTGTTGTAAAGATAATAAATCACACAAGCCAAGGTGATCTGCTGAGTTAGTCTAGTGCCGTTAGAGGGTTATGGCTTTCATGTGAAGTCACATCACTTTTGTGAACAGGAAAGGTTCCTGTAAAATTTGGGGGATAAGCAAACAAGGGAGTCTTCCAGACTTGTCAACTTCTGCTTGTTAGCATGTTGCCATGTTGCTTTATTGGTCGTCAAAAATCACAAGTTATGGACCACGTTTTCAAATTTTAATGCAAAAATTCTTAATTTTAAGAGAATTTTGTTTACGTTTGCAACAAGTTAACTAGTTTCTTGGCAGTGTCTACGTATTATTAGATTATAGCAAATAAAATGGGCCAAAATGGAAGCTACTTTCATCAGAGAACATAACTTTGGACCACTCAGCAGCAGTCCAGTCCTTTTTGTCTTTAGCCCAGGCTTCTGACGCTGTCTCTTGTTCAAGAGTGGCTTGACACAAGGAATGCGACAGCTGAAACATGTCTTGCATACGTCTGTGTGTGGTGGTTTTTGAAGCACTGACTCCAGCTGCAGTCCACTCTTTGTGAATCTCCCCCACATCTTTGAATGGGTTTTGTTTCCCAATCCCCTCCAGGGTGTGGTTATCCCTGTTGCTTGTACACTTTTTTGTTCTTCCCTTCACCTCTCTATTAATGTGCTTGGACACAGAGCTCTGTGAACAGCCAGCCTCTTTAGCAACGACCTTTTGTGTCTTGCCCTCCTTGTGCAAGGTGTCAATGGTCAGCAGTCTTCCCCGTGATTGTGTAGCCTACAGAACTAGACTGAGAGACATTTAAAGGCTTTTGCAGGTGTTTTGAGTTAATTAGCTGATTAGAGTGTGGAACCAGGTGTCTTCAATATAGAACCTTTTCACAATATTCTGAGACACTGAATTTGGGATTTTCATTAGTTGTCAGTTATAATCATCAAAATAATAGAAATAAACATTTGAAATATATCAGTCTGTGTAATGAATGAATAAAATATACAAGTTTCACTTTTTGAATGGAATTACTGAAATAAATCAACTTTGTCATGATATTCTAATATTAAGACCAGCACCTGTATCTCTGTGTGTTTCATTAAAGACGTTCTAAAATCAGCCTGAAACAGAAGCACCACTCATGCCTCATTCAATAGTCAAATATATGTGAAATAGAGTTTAGCTAACACGCAGCGACACTCAAATAGAACAAGCTAAGTTACTGTTGGTGATGTTTGAGGTCACTGACGGGAAAGTCCAGTTTGCATACGTGTAAACTCACGTTTTAAAATAGTTTTTAAAAATCCAGTCCTTATACAAGTCGATAAAAATGTTAACATAAAGCTTTGATTTTTTTTTAGCAAGTTGGGGTTGTCTAAAGTACAAGATACATAATTTTTATAAAATGTTGAAGCTGATGTAATTAAATGGGTGTAACTGTTATAGCTGTCCCACCCTGAACCAGAGAGCTGGGATGTTTCAGTGATCTAACGCATGTGGCACCGGACCCGAACACTCACTCACTTCCCAGAAACAAACAAGCATTTATACGCTGCCAAAGGCAGAGCGAGGAACAGATGGAAATACGTTCTTGTTTCTAAAATACAGCAGACCACGACAATATCACTCTTACTGAATGAGCATCATCTACAGTATTTCCTGTTTTCATTTAAGTGCTGCAATGTGTCAGGATTCCAGAAGAATAAATAAAGGAAATTTGCTGAAACAAAGGGTTTTAGTTTGCTGCATGAATTCTTTAAGGGTCCAAACACTCCCAAAATGAAAACCAGAACTGCATCTTCAGTTTTTTTATTTTAGGAGAGGCGGGGGCTTTTGGGATTTGGCCTCATTTATTTAGGCCTGAGTTCTCAACAGTCTCCTTTTTTCTGCTGCTTACACACAATCCCCCCACACCATGATGACACCACCTCTGTGCTTCGCTACAGGGATAAACATGTTTACATGTTTGGAGTTTTGTCTGTGAAAAAAAATTTCTTACAATATTAGACCACTGAATCTTTTTCATCAAGCCCAAACACGTGCTGAAGACTAATCCTAGACAGGATGTTGTGTTTTAACTGTTGGTCAGCTGTTGTTGATCATCGTACTTTCAGCACACTTTCACTGAAGAGGTCTGATTTCAGCTAACTTTAAATCTGACATGCCACTACAGTTCATCCAGGTGATTTCAGACCTTCATTTCAGTTATTATTGTTATTGTAGTAAAAAATGATTTAATATTACATTTTTAGACTTTTTAAAACTAATTTTCTAATAGTTTGAAGGCAAAAGTTATGAGTTATTTAGGCAGAAAGGTAGCAAAAAAAATCTAAAACACAATAAAGCTGTTTAAAGACACTGAAACTTAACAGCTTTAATACTAGAACTCCAATTTTACTCATGTTAGTTTCAAATAACTCATTCATTTCACACAATGTTTAATAAATATCCAGTAAAGCTATAATAGGTTTAAAAAGTATTTATTTTTGTCAAAATCACTTTCAAATGTGTAAAAAATATACAAATACAGAAAACATTTTCATATCTTCTTTACAATTCAGCTGCTAGAAACAAAAAAATTACTTGTAATGAGTTACAAATAAATCAGAAAAGTAGAAAAATCCACAAAAGATAAAAAAGTTACTAAAATACTTAACACAGGATTTATAATATCTATGACTTGTTAGTTGTTTGTTTTTGTGATCAAACAGAACAGTTTATTCTCTGATGCTCACAGGTCAGGATATATATGATCTTATAATAACATCCTTTAAAACACTTAAGCCTAAAGAATAAACAGGTCAGAGGTTAACTTATAGCTGAAACAACAAGGAAAGGTCCAAAGAACAAACATAAGAGACGTGAAGCAAATTGACAAAAGGTGTCATCTGGTCAAAACCTAAAAGGTAAACAATCAGCTCCGCATCACGACAGGTGAGGCTTTCCCACAGGTATGGGTACGGTTGTCAGAACCTGGTTCTGAAAGACGAATCTCTGGATGCGTTCAAAGACCCATAAGAAGATGAGGAGGACGCTGACATACTGGATCCAAGCAGACTTAATGGTTTCCCAGAAGCCAGGACGATAAGTGGAGGGAGGCAGTTAAGAAAAAATTTGAAGCATTTTAACTCAGAACTACGTTTTATATAATCTGTCTCCTACAGATGAAAAGGTAAATCAGTCCCAAAAAAAAGCTTTTTGATGATCTTTTAGGTGTTAAAGGATATCTGATGAGCTCCAGCGGGTAACGGATTTCAGCGCTAAGCTCAAAAGGAGAACCAGCAGCGTGTCCTACAGTCCACACCGGCGTTGGACAAGACAGCACAGTTGTTACTAAATAAAAAGACAATTATATAATTATAAACAATTATGCAAAACCCAAGACAGTGAGCATCTAAAATTAATAAATCCCTCTGCTGACTTACAGTTTCTCTCCTGGTAGCTCCTAATAATGTTGCTGAGGTCATAGGAACCTGCGAAGGGGCTGGTGCCATCGATCACTGACACCTTCACATCAGCAAACCCAAAAACAATACTTTATTAAATAAATTAATATAAATAACAAAAAAAAAACACTTTATTCTCACATTGTAGATGTTGTACAGCCCCCGATGAGGAAGAGGAGTCCTCTGCTGAAGCCTCAGATCTCCACTAATGAACAGTTTAACTCCAGGTACAGGTGAGGAGTGCTGCACATAGGCCAGGCTCTGCATCACTACTGTGGACATCCGCTAGCAGAGACCAGAGAAATAGAAAGGCTGTGATTATTATAGAAATCCACAACAAATGAATGCAAACAGGAAGTGACTGAAATATTTATTCAAAGCACTTTGGGCACAAATAAAAATCATCTTCCTGTTGCATGGAAAGAGCCCCACTGGAGTGAAATACATACAAAGAGCTGGTAGCTGAAGGTGAGCAGCAGCTGGATGTTGTAAACTTGTTCATCAGGTTTCAAGGGAAGCTGCAGCTGCAGGTTCAAACGGTCCAGCTTTCCATCCTGGTTCAGGTCCTCCTCTCTCACCTTTAGGAAAACAAAAACACAATGTTGATTTACTAATACAAAAATACATTAATACAATAGACAATCTTACAGAGACACAAGAGGCTTATAAGGACGAATTATCCTTCTTTAGAGGCTGGAGAGCAAAAAAGAAGTTTAAGATTTTTGTGGTTTCTTTATGTTTTCCATCCATCCATTCTCTGGAGTTGGGTCGCGGGGGCAGCAGCCTAAGGAGAGAGGCCCAGACTTCCCTCTCCCCAGCCACTTGGGCCAGCTGAGAGACATAGTCCCTCCAGCATGTCCTGGGTCTTCCTTTGGGTCTCCTCCCAGTTGGATGTGCCCGGAAAACCTCAGGAGGAATCCTAAATGCCTGAGCCACATCAACTGGCTCCTCTCGATGTGGAGGAGCAGCGGATCTACTCCAAGTCCCTCCTGGATGACCGAGCTTCTTACCCTATCTTTATGTTTTCACTTTCACAAATATTTTGCAACTATTACGTTTTTTATTTATGTGAATTTTCTGTATTCTGATTGACTGCTAGCTGGCTGAGCACCAATAAGTTTTCTATTTCAACAGTATTCATCCCTCTCTGGTTGGCATTCAACAATCTCTGTCTTTTAAGGGTAAAATATTAAATCAAAGTTGCTGGGATCAGTGATCTAGCATAAATTTAAGTGAGATGAACGTTGTGTTTTCTTACAGAGACAGTGGGGATGCGTAGGTTGGTCCCGAGCATGTTGTTAAGGAAAGGGAAAGTGCTCCAGGCGACATAGTGTCCTTGAGTACTAGTCGCTGCCAACAGCAAAGTCTCGTACTGGAACCTCACAACCGGCTGTTCTTCGTAAGTGCTTCGTTTTATCCAGAAACCTGAAATAAGAACAAACTAAAGCAGGGAACTCTATCTGCTCAAAGCAGATACAGTTACATTCAACTCCTTTCTCCATCTTATCTTCTCGTGCGCTTTCACTAAGCTGATTCACACTGGCAATAACAGATCTTCCATGAAAATGTTTTAGACTTACAAAATCGTAATTTTCAAGTTGGTCAGGTATTTTAAACATTAGATTTTTTTAAAGGTTTCTGCAATATTCTCCAAGTTAATTACAAGACTTTCAATCATTCAAACACAATATATATTGTATTTGTAATTAGTTTCACAGTCAAATCACAGTATAAAAGCATGAAAAGTCAGTCTGTGAATATTCTATCATTCTTATATAATTTTAATCTTGGATTGGTCTGTCTGCAGTCACTTGATCGTCAGATTAAATATATTTGTGATGGTTACAAATATAAATCAAGTGCAAACATAATACGGTAATAAAAACATTTAGTAACTGAGTATTTACACATCGTAGGACATTTGAAGAAACACGAGGAACACAATAACAAAAGCATGTGGTGACCATTACTGTACCTTGACTCCTGTATGCAACCAGCAGCGGTGCGATGTACGTAAGGCATAAAACAACAACCAGAAACAAGGTGGCCGTTGTACAAACACTGGTTTTGTACCGAACCACGGCCGGGTGAGAGTAGACTTCATAAAAAGCCATAAGTATGGATTTAAAGGACGTCTCCAAACACCCGCTAGCTCAACGCTAACAGCTAACGCGGATGCTAACTCGGATCTAATATGAGAAAAAGCTCACAAACACGAATCTATTACGTTTAACTCCTAGAAAGTGATGTCCAGCTAGCAAAGCAGCCCCATAAATGCACATTTAACACAAAATGTGGCGTCTAATATGCTATTTTTGTTAGCCTCTGTGACTAAATCGGTGTAGGATCCCACGCCATGTTAGCTAGGCGTCTCGCGGTTACCATGGCAGCCAACGTTATCGATCAGACTGCGTTCAGGCGACGTTCATTTAATAGAAAACGGGATCATTGTTTTCTAGATATGGAAAATTTGCTATTTGAAGAGGGTTTTGCTACTTTTTTTATTTTTGATGAACAAAATGTAGAGAAACCATTCACATAGATGGTAAAAAATGTTTAATGTGTTTGATTTAAAAAATTGTGATGGACATTATTTATTAGGGATTTTTCCTATGATTTTACTATTTATAAATGTATGTTTTACTCTATTATTTAAAAGATGTTTTCACTCTACACCCTAAACATTACCATTATAAGTTTTCTTCCCCATTTTATGTGCGTGAGGACTCAAGTCGCGGATGGACCGACTCTCCGGGAGAGCACGTGAAGGCAGCACTCTGTCAGACGTTGACGTCACCTCTCTGCTAGACGTACAGCTGAAAGGCACAGACTAATTTTGACGTTTTGTTTTGATCGCGTTTGTCTGGATATTTGGACGATTCGCCGACATTACCCACAGATCTAGAAGCTTCTACCGTCACGCCTCAGTGCGGCGATCCAGCAAAGATGAAATGGATGTTTAAAGAGGACCATTCCCTCGGTAAAAGGGTTTGGATTGTTATGAAACAAGAGGTCTTCTTGTCGTGTCAGGCACCTTCCTTTTCTGTTTAGCTGTCCCCGCATCGTTTTAGCAATGCCACCTCTCATAGACGCAGTAGTGCATGCTTTTATTTTTGCTACTTGCTGTATACCGATGACACTGCAGCTATGACACCATGTTTTTCCTTTTTGATCGCTTTATTCGTCGCTCTAAAAGCAATATAATCAGCTAATTCTGCACAATTATATCTGTATTTACAGTGTGTGCTTACATTCTATTAATAATGTTTGATTTCAGCAAGAATAAATTCTCACCTTTTTTTAATTGGGTATACTAAGAGATAAATGAAAATACAATTTGAGCATTAGTGTTTCATCCAAACATTGATGTGCTGACATCATTGGAGCCATTTCTGTTATGTAACTCAGCTTTTGTGTGGAAACTCTCATCGGATAACCCTTTTAAAGAAACACATCCAAAAGTAGGCCTCTTATCTGGGTTAATGAAAGCCTGCACCTAAATGGATCCACATCTTATCAACTATCCCCTCTCCACCTCTCCCTAGGCCTCATTTTCTGCTTTGCTGCATGTCCTGCCTAAAAAAATCAATGCACACAATGGCATCAAGCATGATTAAAGTCACTCTGAAAGGCAGCTAGTGCCTTAATTTGATCACAAATTGATGCTAGCGTTGATAATCCGTTTTGTGCATGTTGCATCTTGTGTGGAAAAGTGTCTGCTGTGCACAGGGAGCTCTGTGTTCAACAAGGCTTGGCTTTAAGATGGCAGAGGAAGAATCCCGAGAGGCCTCACTCATCCTTTTAATCTCTACTTCCTGTTTGTTTGCTGTCTCTCCCTCAGAGCACCGATGTGTGGAGTCAGCCAAAATACGCAACAAATACCCTGACAGAGTACCGGTGAGTCCAGGGGGAGGGAGGTGCATTGGTGTGGCAGTAAATCAACAGATTAAGCTGTTTTAATGCAACCTGGAGGGACGTAGAGCTGAAATCTGGAGTTTTTGTTTTATTTGTTGTCTTAAACTGATCTCCGGCTGAGGAAACAAGTAAAGAAAGTTAGATTTTCATCAAATCAAATCTATTTTTGTTCAGTTAAAAATGAGCTGTACACATGAGTTGATTTACAGATAATGCCACTAATATTAGCTGCATTCATCAATTCCTGTGTGATCCAGATCTGTTTCCAGGTCAGAAAGGATATTAATTCCCTTCGGAGTGATAAAGATCTGCCTCATTGTCTCCTCTCCACCTGGGGCATGACCCAACATAAGTGCTCAGGTGGTTTTCTGGACTAAAACGTCTCAGATGGCTCTTTCCAGCATGATGCAGCGGCGTTCCCGCTCAGAGCTCCTTTACACTTCCTGTTTGTTCCTGCTGTCACTTCCCAGATATCATGACAGGAACATGGATCTAAACTTTCCTGTGTTCACCTCGTGGAAAAGCTCATTTTCCTGAGGTTACTTGCATATATATTTTTTTATTGTGTCAGAAACAAAAATGTTAATCTGACCTTGACATCTGTTTGTCTTCTTTAGCTCTTTTGTGTTTGCAGAAGTGAGCCTTTGCATTTTTTGCAGAGGCAAAAACATTTCATCGTGCACCACAGATAAAGCACGGCAGCTTCATTTGCATTTCAGAAATCAGAAGTGCAGATAAGTTTACATTCTGAGATTTTCTTTTCTGTTCAACACAATAGTCAGCATCAAATGTAGGTCCAGTTTTCTGACTTAATTACCTATACAATCAAATATTATAACTATTAAATGTGAATATTGTGGTTTTCTCTTTTCAAAGTGGCATAAGAAAGTCCACTCAAAGCACCATTTATACAGGACAGTCATGTAAGGCTGCAGTCATTCATTATTTAAAGGTTTATTATAAATGTGCAATTTAAAAAAAAAATTACTATCATGCTGAGAAATAAGTGTATTAGTTAGATTTGGTTAAAATTTTCCTCATTTTCATTTTAACTAGAATAACATGAATAAAAATGCATGAAAGTCTGGAGTAATCCCTCATTTTTAACTCTTTACCCATCAGGTCGACCTTTTGGTAGAGACCATTCTTTACAGTCAATAATAAGAAAGAAAAATTCTCAAGGATGCAAATTCATATCAGCCAAAGGAAGTAGGTTGAAGCAGAAGCTTGTTTAGTCCTACTCCTTCCAGTTCAGAATAGGTCAAAATAATCCTTTATCCTCCTGTTATTCAGTTATCCTTTCACAGCTCCACCAGCCAACGTAGGTACAACTACTAACAAGTGAGAACACGTAGACTCGCATATACACGTTAGCCATTACTGGTATCTATATTCATACTTTAGTCTCTATAGGTTACTGAAACATGAACCGAACTGAACTGTGTGTGTGTGTGTGTGTGTTTTAGATGCCCCTTTAATGCCTGGTTTTATACAAAAAAATAATCTGCATTGTAAAAAAAACAAAAAACACTACTGCCTGCACAAAAAATGTACTAAGGGACCTCCAAGGGTTAACAGAACAGAATAGAATAGAAAATCCCTTTATTGGGTAACACTTTACAATAAGGTTCCCTTTATTAATGTTACTTAGTGCATTATTAAGCATTAATAAACAAAGGATCTCTTTATTAACGTTTCGGATATTATCTATAAAGTATCCTTAAGGTTAGGACAAAGGGCCAGGGGGTGTTTGCTTAGTAATGCATTACTTAATATTAACATTAATATTAAACAGTTGTTAATACTTTATTTAATAGTTTATTAATGCTTGATAATGCACTAAGTAACATTAATAAAGGGACCCTTATTGTAAAGTGTTACCAAAATAAGGAATAAAGAGTTAATAAGATCAAAGAGTAAAAAACAAGATAAAAGAAATACTTAAAAGATTCAAAATAGTCAAAGTTTCAAAAATTAAAATATCGAATATAGACACATTTTAAGACTTTAGAAATGAAATCCTGTGTGGTATTTACAGGGTAAAGATCGTATTAGTTAATATTACTTTTATATTGTAACATCACCTTACATTTAATTTTTAACCCTTAGTGCCCCGAAATGTGTTCAAAATTTCAAAAATAAAACTCATCATTGCTTTTTCAGTATGGAAGTTAAAGCTTTAATAAAGTTAGTTTTTTGGCAGCCATTTTTTTTCTCCTATTTTTTAGGTGTCTCAAATGTTCAGGTTGCTTTTAAGTGTTTTTTGGCTGCTTTTTAAACACACTTTTTTCTTGTCAGACAACAAAATAAGAATGACGATAAAGAGATGTGTTGGCACAACAGACAACTTAGAGTAAAATAATTCAATTGGATCTTTGGACTCTCTTACCAGCAGGCTGTCACAGGGACACAGTTTGTTCCTGTTCCCATAAAAAGACCATAACAATACATATTTGGGGCTCAGAAGCTTGAGCAGACTGTCCAATAACTGGAGGGGTTGTTGTTGGTTTGAACTGTTGTAATCGAGTAAAAAGTCTGTAAAACTACTCGTCGAGACTATTTTAATCTTTTAAAAGTTTGGCTCCTTGGGAGGAAATCAGAAATAACGGCGCCATACTGCTGACAGTCTGGAGGATGTTTGCTCTGAGTTTATGAACAGAGCTAGAATCGCATTTGCGTCAGCGCATCATTCGTGTCCTGAGGCGTCTCACCGACAGGCGAAGATTTGTTTATAAATAGAAATCTCACTCTTCACCTGTTCAGTGATATGACAGCTGGGAGGAACTCTGAGCTTATCCTTTTGTTTATACCCACATGTGTCCTGAATGTCAGATAAAAGTTTTTTTCTTTCTTTTTTCCACTGGAGGTTATTTTGCAAACCTGCAGAGTCACCTTTACCCTTCCATCATTTTCTGCCATCAGAATTTAAATTATGCATAAATGAACATTTGTGCATTAATTTAAAATTTAAAAAAGCATCAAATCCTGATTCTCACACAGACAGTCCTGCTCTTAACGACTAAGCTGCAGCATCAACACTATAACAGGCTCAGATTACATTAGCAGCTCCCTGTCTAACAAACCACATAAAGCAGGTACTTTTATGGTGACAATAGTGCAGCTTTAGTAGTTATTAGTTGTTCCCTCCAGCATTTAAGGTGTCAGATTACAATAAACTCTAAAGCAGTGTTTTGGCATCAGGCATTAAAGCTGAACAGCCAGGAAGCTCAAAAATACCCTGTGATTCCTCCTCAGATCTGGTCCCGTCCTAGGGTGATTCATTCAGGTGACATTTGTTAATTTCATGTTTATTTCTGCAGAAAAATACATTTTATTTCAGTCAGTGTGCTTTAAATCAATCAGGGGCTTCTTTAAAATCCTCCTGTTGCTTTTTGAGACACAAACTGGAGCCATTTTTCTTGCTTCAGTGTACGACACAAAACAACGAAACAAACAAACTTCCAATACTAGACCAGCTTACTACGACGTGTCTCACTTTGAGGAGACCCTCAACTCTCTGGAGAGATTATGTCTCACATCCAGCCTGGGAATACCTCAGAGTCTTCCTAGATCAGCTGGAGGAGTCAGCTGGGAATAAAGAATGTCTGGGAACCCCCCACCCCCAACATGGTCCCAGATAAAAGGATATATCAAATAAAACTTAAGGTGGAGCATAACGATGGAGTGAAATAGTGAAATCTGACTGAGAAACCGAGGACTATTTATACAGACAGAGGGTGATTAATAGAATGAGACATATGGTAAATGGTAAATCGCCTGTATTTGTATAGCGCCTTCTTAGGGTTCTACAACCCCCCAAGGCGCTTCACAACACAATCAGTCATCCACCCATTCACATGTTGGTGGGGATGAGCTACAACGTAGCTACAGCTGCCCTGGGGCGCACTGACAGAGGCGAGGCTGCCGAGCACTGGCGCCACCAGTCCCTCCGACCACCACCAGCAGGCAAGGCAGGTTAAGTGTCTTGCCCAAGGACACACAGCAGCATTCTCTGGCCGGAGCTGAGATCGAACCTGCAACCTTCAGATTACTGGACAACCCGCTCGACCTCCTGAGCTACTGCTGCCACATATGAACAAGAAAGTCTAATTCATCCATGCACTATTAAATGCTGTTTGATTTGACGTCTTCTCCTCCAGGTGATCGTGGAGAAGGTCTCCGGCTCTCAGATAGTGGACATCGATAAGAGGAAGTACCTGGTTCCCTCTGACATCACAGTGGCCCAGTTCATGTGGATCATCAGGAAACGCATCCAGCTGCCTTCAGAGAAAGCCATTTTCCTGTTCGTCGACAAAACCGTCCCCCAGTCCAGGTGTGTGTGTAAAAAAAGGTTTTAATGTTAAATAGTTGATATTTTTATAAGATGACCATTCTGAGCTAAAATGATCCATAAATAGTAAAAAAAAGTTACAGCTGCTTTATTTTAGTTAATCTTTGTTTCTCAGAATTGTAAAGTTCCTCTGCTAACATCTGAAAATATTTGTGCAAATGTCGCATCAACCCGATACTCCAAGGAATAAATCAATCAGATGATTTTTAAGACTCATGCAGCATGAAGGAAACTTAAAGCCAAAGTAAATTTTTCACATCCGTGTTCACCGTGTGTTAATCCACCCGTCCGTGTAACTACACAGTTCAGTACTACACTTTGTCAAGTGAGTAATAAAGAAAAGAGGATTTGGTCACGCCTTCGTGTTCAGTTCACGCTGATCCATAAACACACATTTCTTCCCTCTGGGGGGCCTGACTTTCTTCCTGGAGATCATATATATATATATATTTATAAGTCATTATTGGTTGGACAGAATTCCTTCATTCATCCCACAGCGTTCCAAGACTGTAATCATCATCCGGCTGATATAAGGCTGCTCAGACTCCTCTTCCTCTGGAATGTTTTACACAGCAAGCTGCTGAGATAGAGCATTTTTGTTATCACAAAAGTTGCTTTATTTCAATCTGGCTTAGATTACGCTGATACCTCAAAAACCTGCTGCAGGGCAGTTTCTATTTATAGTTTCAGACGTCTGATTTTACACCAGATAGAAACATTTGATTCAGTCAACATTAAAACATCATCTGGGAAGACTGAAAGCGGCCGTCTGGCAAGTTAAAAGCACCCGACTGATGGTAAATAAATGCCAAAATATAAAATTGAAATGAAATGATAAATGTGACCTTTGTGTCACTTTTTGAAGTTTGGTTTTGTGGAGTCATCATATTACCTGCAGCCGAGCTAGGAGTCAAGCTAACAGCCAGTCAGAGGAGCTGATGTAAAACATCACTTCCTTATGGACTTCCATCCATTTGTTTCCTAATTATCCCAGATCTGGTTACCAAGGTAACAGATTCAAGATGAAACCTGACACACTCTCTGAAGACTCTCCAGCTTCTCATGGGAGATTCCAAGGTGTTCCCTGGCCAGAGAGGATTTATAATCCTGAGAGGAGGCATCCAAGTCAAATTCCTGAACCGCCTCAGCGGACTCCTTTTTGATGATGAGGAGGAGGAGGAGCGGCTCTTCTCTCCTCATCTCTAAGGCAGTGCCCGGCGGTCATACACTCGAACCTCATTATATCTACTTCCAACATTATGAACAATCTCTCTGATCAAATTTGTATTAATTTAGCATAAAAATGTGATAATCTAATCCCAAAACAACATTTACAGACAGTAAAAATGATCGATGAGTTAAAGATGGAATGTTTTAGGCACTACTACTGCGTGTATCTCTGACTTTATGACTGATCCCAGAGCTGCGGTTAGACTGGACTGTTGTTTCTGCCCTGTGTTGCAGCCTGACGATGGGCCAGCTGTACGACAAGGAGAAGGACGAGGACGGCTTTCTGTACGTGGCCTACAGCGGAGAAAACACATTCGGTTTGACGGCCTTTTCTACAGCCCAGGGTTAAAACCTCACCAGTCTTCCCTTCACGCGTAAAAAACACCCGACAGAAAGGTGCACGGCTCTTCGAACACTGACCTGTTACATGTGTTAGCGCTCCTACACCGTTCAGTTTTTGATACTGAAAAAACAAAAAAACATGTATTGTTGTAAATTAGCAAAACTGCTACGATGATTAAACCTTCTTTTGTTTGTCAGGATCAGATGATCGTTAGGAGATAAAACGGCTCGGCCTTTCCGGTGGACTTTTCTGCCATTGTTGCTAATTTGGGGTCAGTTACGGAGAGGAAAAAAGATCTTAAACACTGCCGTAAAATCTGATTAACTATCACTCACAACACGTTCCCGGCACGTCAGGACGTGATTTCAGAGATAAAAAACAAAAATCACAGAACCCATCGCATCTGGTTTTATTTGTCTAAAATCAAACAGAATCTCTGTAAAAGCAGATTTGAGCGACCGTGTGTTGGTGAGTTCATACCAGAAATCACTTTTATTTTTGTTTTTGCTGAAAAGCCGAATTCAGACTTACAGAAAACACGAAACCTTTACTTGAAACTGCGTTGAACTGTGACTTTTATGTTTTCTTTCACAAATGATGAGAAACGGTTAACATCCAAACAGATTCTTCTAAACCTATAAGCTAACTAGGAGGTTTTATGGTATAAAAACATCCGTAGCTCCCATCAAATCCAGAAAAACTGGAAAATTAAATCTTGATTTCCCTTCATTCAGTCATTAAAAGTTTAATTATTTGCATTTCTGCTTCACAAGATGCAGAAAGTGGAAGAAGTTGATCATTAATCTCTGTTTTATTTGCACTTTTGAGCTTTGAATCATTGAGCGTCACTCGTTTTAATTGTAAAGTTTTTTGTGTTTAGTTTTATTTCTGATATATTTATGCATGCTTCAGTCTTTATGTTTTTAAGCGTTTACATAACTTTAAAGGTCATTTTTAGTTGTCTGACTTGTATAAAAGGAGCTGTCTAAATAAAGTTTTATTGATTCAAATACAAGCAAGTTACTTTTCTTTCTTACATTTATTTATTTATTTGAGTTTTTTATTTTATATTTGAGCAAAATAAATTCCATCAAACACGATTCTGCTGTGAGCATCAATATGTTTGTGATATTTGTTCTTAACTCATTGATGTGACGTAGACAAAAATTATCCTCTGAAGATAAAAAAGAAACAAAAAACTACAAATTTGATGAAATAACTTGTCTTCTTATTTTGAGGACAAATAATGATTGATCTCTTCCACTGCAGCTGCGTTTCCTGGATTTAAAAATCCTCAAATGGGTCAAATCTAAACTTAAATAAGTAATTTATTTGGAGAAATCTAAATTTAGACTCATCAGACAAATGCTGGTTTATAAATTACAGACCTGTTTGAATTAAACTGAAAATTCCCCCTTGAATATGAAAATGTATAGTTTCATCTTAATTTTTATAGTTTGAATCAGATTTTAAATCAGTTAGTGTTAGCCTACATTTCCCAGAATGCTCTTCTACATCCTCAATGGTCAACAAGTTTAACCTGTAAGCTACTAATTTCCATTGTAGCCTCCTTTAAAGTGTTAGTTCAGATTTATCATCATTAAAGCCACAAAGAGGACACATAAAGCTCTTTAAGCCTCAAATTTATTATTTTTGCATCAAAAACATGAATTATTGTATGATTGAAGAAGCTCAAACCTTATACTATTTAATAATTTACAACATTTATTTGTCTTTTTATTATTTATCACAATCAAATGAATGTTTTGTTTATATTTTTAATGTTTAACAGCAGAAATTTTGGTTAATAAAATCAGAGGGATTCTATTTTCGCCTGCAGAGTTCATTAACAGACCCGTAACTCTGCTGCTGTTCAGACGTTCTTAGTTTTGTCCCGTTCTCCGAGACGAAGAAGTTGAAATGTTGGTGCTGAAACATCCCCGGAGTTTTTAGAGTCATGCAACACAAACCTGGTTCTGACTTCTTTAGTTTTTTTAATTACTTGTAAAATATTGATGGAATGTGATGCTATTCAGGAATGTTTGTTATTTATGTTTCATGACCATCAAATACATGATAAAGGCATTAAAATGATTTTAGATATTTGAAAATATATGATGTAGCCAGAAACTCTGACCAATAAAAACAGTTAAAACCAGATTTTGAAAGTTTCTCTTTATTAAAAAAGTACTTTTTTCTCCTGCTAACTATTGTTTTATTTAAAATGATGGTGTGTATTTTCCCTGGCGATAGGAAATACCTAAATCGTTGCAATCAAGCGGTATTTTTGTGTTCGAATAACACCTAACCATCGGATGGCCATTAGGGTCAAAAATCTCTGGGAGTGCAATTTTCAAACGAGTACTTCATCAGTCGTTCAACCTCCAGTAACATGACAAGCAGGTCAGACTCCCTTTCATCACTGGCAACGAGCGAAGAGGGAAATGTGTGAAACGACGTTTATGAATGGTGAAAGTTTTGTAACCTCATTACAAATCAGTAAATGTGTTTTGTCCTCACGAGCTCTCGTAGAAGGAAACATGGCGTCGCCCAGAGACTTAAGACCTGCGCCGATGTATTTTAGACCCGATTTTTATGGTTATACGTTACGAAGCCGCCAATATTTTTCAACAACTGGGCATCATTTAATTTATTTTCAACAACATTTCGATGGATATTTCCAGAGATTAACGGTAAAAACTACACAATGTCACTTTAAAGGTGAAACTTATCTCCTCGCTGTGCGTTGGTTCACTCTGAAGTTGCAAATGCGGCATTCTGGCCACAGAGGGCGGTGGGGGTCTGAGTGACATTTCATTAACCCTGTAAAGGGTCATTTTAGCACAAACTGGCTCAAGAACATGATTTAAAAATATGAAAATGGTGCAAAGTATGGGTTTAAATGAATAAAATTTCAGTAAGAAGTGAATAATTTGAGTTATTAAAGATTGGAACACATTAATTAGATTTTTGGTGTATTTATAATTGACATATTTTATGTTACGTGAGGTGAGCTTCTGTTTCCATCTTGCATAAACAAACTAATTTAAAAGTAAAACAAAAAGTATTTCAACAGCAACAACTAACAACAGGGTTGAAGGATGGACATTTTCAAAGACCTTTAAAATCTCTTAAACCAAAATGAAAATAAAACATGCAAATAAAAGACAACTTTAAGAGTCCTTCACTCTTTTATTCGTCTTTATAACAGGAGAGTCTGAAAATTTAATGCATGAATGTGATTCTTATCAAACTAGTAAAGTTCATTGAATCAAAGTTCAACCTGTGTTTTAGATTTTAATCCACTGAAATCCAGCAGACGTTAACGTCTTTCTTGTTTTGTTTAAACAGCACTGTGAGTCTCTGCGGGGACAAGCGGGATGTCAAACAGAGTGCAACTGTCTGTTGCAAATGTGAAGAAGTTGAGATGTTTGCAGAAGGCGTGATCAGAGTTTGGAAATAAAAAATGACAAAGGGTGTGGGGAAAATGTTAAAAGCAGCAGCTATGCACCTCCTCATAAAGTTTTCTGCTTTATTGCTGGTCATAACCATAACATACTATAAAAGCACATTATTGAGCTGAATCTATATTTTTATTCAAACAGAACAAATTTACAACTAAACACATGTCCATTTGAGATGTGACTGGTATAAAAAACTATTTTAATAAACCACTTGGAGTCTCTGCAGGATGCTGATCCTGCTCGTAAACAGTCAGCACGTTGCTCACTATTAGCTGGGATGAAATTATGAGGAATCTGCTGAAGTAAAAGCATAAAACAAAAGCGGTGCCTGATTCCCAATAAAGAGCTCAGCTGTTGTGCAGAAATTAGCAGCTTCAGCTGATCCTTTGTCCTCGGGAGTGAGAACGTCTCAGAATTGGTCCAGACTCACAGAAACGAAGATCTGCCAATAAAGCTTAAATAGTCTGGAAACGCTTCTCAAATGATAAATTATTTTAGACTTTAGACGCGGTAAACTCATCAGGTTTGCTGGTTGAAGCTGGACACTTGCAGGTGAAATGGGATGAATGATTAAAACTGGAGCTGAGATCTGCAGGCAGGTGAGTCCAGCTGTGTTCTCAGACAGCTGCGCTCACGTGTGAAAACAAAACCACGGCGCCGAAGAGCGGTCATCAGCCTCTAAGAACAGCAGGACTGAACAGAAAGTCCTGCTGAGGAGAGCTGTGACATCCTGATCCACAGAGCAGCTGAGCCAACAGACACGAAGGAAACCAGAAAGTCACGTCGAACTTTTTCAAGAAATAAAAATCAGGATTGTTCTGCTTCAACGTTCTGGGAGACGAGGCTATTTTCACATGTGACCCCTGAGTTTCTCCTGCGAACAAAGCCGGCGTTTCACCGAGCCTGACGGGGACATTCCTGCAGCGGAGTTGGTTTTCAGTGAAAGAGGAGGAGGCTTGTGTGGCTGCGAGGCCACAGAGGGAAAGCCTGGCTGCACAGCTGCTGCCAGGCCTGCTGGTAGGACTGGGACGCCTGCTTGTAGTCCCAGTAGGTGTGCAGCTCCGCTGACCTGAACACAGAAGAACCAGTGTGTGTGTGGGGGTGTTCTTCTAGTGTGCATTTAGGACAAACACAAACGAGGTCACAGCAAATTTCCAGTTTCGTTACTTCAAAGCAAAACCCGTTATCACCATGTTTGTAAAATATTCCCTTTGTCACAAGAGCTGCAAGTGTTGTTCATTGAATTTTTGACTCTGATCACAGAAAAAGTCAGACTTATTCCATCCTATCTAATAGGGAGTGATTCCCAAAATTCCCACTGTGGCTCTTGAACATTATCCCTAAAAAAGAACTGAAAAATAATTCCTACTAGCATATATTTTACAACTTCTTTCAAAAGCTAATCAGTAATAAATAAATAAAAGCGGTTTAACATGAGTTGAAGCTGCTTGTGTCTCGTTTTCTTCAGGATTTTAGTCATGTAGTGAAAGTTGACGTCTTTCCTGCCGTTATTTTGTGGTTCCCAGAAATAAATAGAGGTGGTGCATTTAATTTTTAGAGGCCCTATGATCTCCCTGGCAGTATTTGAAATGCAAAAACTCTACTTAGTCTGATCTTTTGTGCACAACTCAGTTTAGACACTTCTATCTGTCTTTTTGTGAATGTTTAACATTTTATTTTGTTGCTTTTATTAGTTATATAACTTTTATTACTACGTGCAAATTTGTTTTATTATTTTATTCTGCCTTGGCCAACGCTGCCCTTTGTCACCAATTCTGTTCATAACTTTTATGGACAGGATTTCTAGGCGCAGCCAAGTTGGTGAGAGGACCTGTTTTGGTGGCCTAAGGTCAGATCAGGACTCTGCTTTTTGCAGATGATGTGGTCCTGTTGGCTTCATCAGAACGTGATTTCTGGCTTTCACTGGAGTGGTTCGCAGCTCAGTGTGAAGCAGCTGGGATGAGAATCAGCTCCTCTAAATCTGAAACCATGGTTTTGAGTCGGAAAAGGGTGGAATTCCTTCTCCATGTCAGGGACAAGGTTCTGCCTCAAGTGGAGTTTAAGTATCTTGGGGTCTTGTTCAGGGAAAGATGGGGCGCGAGATCGATAGGTGGATTGTTGCTGCGTCTGCAGTGATGCAGGCGTTGTACCGGTCTGTCACGGTGAAGAGAGAGCTGAGCCGGAAGGCGAAGCTCTCGATTTACCCTCACCTATATGGTCACAAACTTTGCGTAGTGACCAAAAGAACGAGATCGCCGATACAAGCTGCTGAAATGTGTTTTCTCTGCAGGGTGTCTGGGCTCTCCCTTAGAGATAGGGTGAGAAGCTCGGTCACCTGGGAGGGGCTCGGAGTAGACCTGCTGCTCCTCCACATTGCGAGGAGCCAGTTGAGGTGGCTCGGGCATGCCTCCTGGACGCCACCCTGGTGAGGCGTTCTGGGCACGTCCAACCAGGAGGAGATCCAATGGAAGAACCCAGACACGCTGGAGGAACTATGTTTCTCATCTGGCCAGGGAACGCCTTGGGATTCCCCCGGAGAAGCTGGCCCAAGCGGCTGAGCAGAGGGAAGTCTGGATCACTCTGCTTAGGCTGCTGCCCCCGCGACCCGACTCTGGATAAGCGGTAGAGAATGGATGGATGAATACTTTATTGGGTTTTATTTTTTATGATCAGTGAAGCACTTTGAGATACAACGTTTGAAAAGTGCTTTATAAATAAAGTTCTAGCTGACTTAGAAGTTGTACCACAAACTAAGGTTTTAAAAGATTTTACTTTCTTACTGATCGGCTCCTATCTCAGTCCCTTGTGCTGCTTTTTGTTTGACTGAAACCAACAATGACTGTCAGCAGCTTTAATTAATGTTGTCTTAGTAGATTTATGATTTGTTTTCCATCATCTGCAAACAAGAGATGTCCTGGGTGGTGGCAGCGGACTGGAGTTTAGTTTTCGTATGTGTGTGTGTGTCGTGCAAAGAAGTAGCCGGATCAGGTATCAGCTGAAATGTTGATGAACAGAAGAACCTCTGTTGCTCCTCTGAAGAAGTTTCCCAATCGTTGGCACACAAAGCAAACACACACACACACACACACACACACACACACACACACACACACACACACACACACACACACACACACACACACACAAAGGGGAGTTTTATAATTGCGCCGGTTCTTATCCGTTTCCTGGTGCGCAGGATCGACTGAAAGCATTTGTGTCGTTCACGTTAAAACAAAAGTCAAAATGACGTCACGCCTTATTTTTTTCATCGCTATTTATTTTGTTGCCTCAGATAAAAGCCACATCGACACAAGAGCTCACTCAGATAAATGAGACTTTTACAAACGGACGCATTGAAGGAGATTATTTGGTAAATGTGAGAGTTAAATATTAAAAATGACAGTAAAAGACTCTGGTTTTCTGTTGAAAGGGACTTGTAGAAGTCAGTCCAGAACAAATTTAGAAGACTTTTACGCTCGTCTCTCCCAATAAACAGCATATGGAATTTGCTGTACAAAAAAAAACAAGGATCAAGACCTTTTAGCAGATATAAAATCTCTAAACAGTTCTAGAATTTAATTTAAAATCAGCTTCCTGCTTTTTTAAAGCTAAATCTGTTTTTTTAAAGTTAAAAATAAAATCCCAGTGGACGCAGATTTGATGATAAGTTGAAAATATTTAACTTTTATTCAAACATGGACCTTCGGACATCTTTTGTGCGTTCATTCTGTGTGTTTCTTCTAACTGATTGATTTGATTGATTATTTTTATTTCAAGCCACTTGCCAGTTGTGCACAACAATTGTAATAAGTCTATGTATATACATATATACACACACATACACACATACATACATATAAATATATATACATACATACATATACACACAAATATAAACACAAATTCCATGCAAATGTAAGATAGCTTTAAATGGAGTGGGATGAAGAAAACTTATTTACTCCCACCCCCCATAGATTTCCATACTATTCATTTGATTGCTTACATTAACAATGTCCTGAGATTCACCATATAATTTGTTTTGATCAAAATTTCAATTAATAGTTTACAGTACAGTGAGTTCAATTTCCATTTTCATACATCATGTATTTTGACCAGACCAGTTTTTTAAACGTTAATTTAAACTGAATAATATTTACACATTGTTTGAGCTGAGTTTCCAAACGGTTCCACATTTTGACACCACACACAGACACACAGAAGCTTTTTCTGGTAGTTCTTACCACCTGGAATTTAAAGCTACCACAACCCCTCAGATTAGAGCTCCCTACATTTTGTATAAATAGTTTTTGAATAGTGGAGGGTAAAAGTTTTTTACTAGCTTTATAAAGTATTTGTGCAGTATAAAAATTAACTAAATAAAAAAATTTTAATAGTTTGGACTGCAAAAATAAATAATAGAAAAAGAAGAAATAAAAGAAAAAGGTGAAAAGTTGTTTTTACCTTTTTCTTGTGTCTTTTCTGTGTTAAAAAAGAACCAAGTGATGCAGTAGACCTTAGATTTGATCGATTATTGACTTGCTTAGAGTTTACTATAGTTTCTGACACCTGACCATGATGAATTAGACTTCATGTAGTGAATTATTCCTCGATGAGTAATAAAAAAAACCCTCTTTGATTTGGACGACCTCCTGATGACTTCCTGTCACAACCGGCTCAACGGGTTTGTTCTGGAAATTTAAGGGTTAAGGAAGTTTTTATTCCCTCAGAAAAAAATGTTGCAAAACTGGATTATTACAAAAAGAATCACGCAACATCTAGGCAGTCAGTTACCTGAGAGAATCGGGGAGAGACGGAGGGTCTGTGGCCGCCACCAGAGACAGGAAGGAGTGGAAAAGCTCCAGTTTACACAAAAGAGACCTGAAGACACAAACGTGGAGACAAAACGTTAGAAAAATGAGAATGAGAAGTGAATTTAAGTGAAATCAACCGGCTCTACCTGGATTTCGGTGTGCCCAGGGCCTTTTTGGTTACTCCGTGTTTGTAGCCGTTAGCAGTGACATCTAGTGGCTGTTCTTCTACATTACACCAACTTATGGCTGAAACACAAGTTTTATTTACTTTAATATATTTTTTTCACGTGAGTTCTGACTGTTCTTTAGCATTTAGAGAAAGTTGGTAGAGTTTTGTTTCTCTGCTGGACTGGGAACACCTTAGGAGCTGATAATTTCACTAGAAAAAACCTGAAATCCTGAGATCCAAACTTACTGGAGGATACATGTGACAGATGGGAGATTTGTACTCTGTGACATTTTAGAAGTGTGGTTTGTATCGTTTTTATCCTTGCTGAGCGTGCTACCAGAGTGAATGTTTGTGAATGATCGTACCCGCTCCACAGGCGGAGATGCGTCCCTGTTCGGCCCGGTGTCGGAGCTCGGTCTGGTTCTGGCTGAAGGGAAACTCCAGGCTTGACTGCAGCAGCGCTGGAGAACATACAGAGAAACCAGCGGGGAGGTTTGACACGTGGGAGCACCTGTGAGGGAAAAAACATACCTGCTAAAGATGAACAGATTCATAATATTAAGAGAAACGATGATAAATTAGCTGTAAAATGATCCAGCAGAGTATTTTTCTAATAAGGTGATTTACAGAATCTGACTTTGATTTGTGTTCCTTCGTTTCTTGTGAAATGTCTCCATAAAGATTATTTCTAATGATATTGATGGTGATAGCAGCCAGTGGTCGTCCTCACCGTGAGACCAAAGCTCTGTGCAAAACCTCTCGGCTGTACGGACACCTCCCCACAACCACGGTGCTGAAGTAAAGAGCCTTCTCCAGGAAATGGGACAGCAGAGCCCCCTGGAAGCCCACCACACCCCAGCGTGCCAGTTTGTCGCTGCAGGACAGAGACAGGGTCGGCTCTCCTCGGCCCGGCTTCACTCGGAGAACACCAGTACTGTGGTACCCCACACCAGGCTGCAGATCATCTTCTGGGCCACCTGGGACACACTTAGCCCCTGTTCTGTGAATGTCTTGGCTCTGTGGGGGTGTGGGGTTGTCCGGTGTTTCATCTTCATTCTTTGTCTCTGATTTCTGCATCTCTTCTAGACGAAGCAGCTTTGATTTGGCTCCTCGTCCCGGTTCCTCAGCTTTTCTTTTCAGGTCTCCTCCTCTATCAGTCCATTCAGGGCTGTTTACAGAGGAGACGGGAGGACAGGGCTGAGACTCGCTGTCAGTCATGGGAATGATGGAGGCATCTCCACCTGCAGATGGAAGAACAGGAGTCAGGAACAGATCAGATTAATTCATTTAGGACATTTTTAACATTGAAATGCATAAACAGAATCCTGGTAATCTGTGAAGGACACTGGGAGCTTACTGAACCTACAGGGAGTGTGACTGGTAAAGAGGAGGAAGGAAACTCCTGGCTGAAGCTTCCACTTCCCTCGTTCATCAGCTAAACAAAACACTGAGCTGCTCCGACCGCTAACAGCTCTGTGCAGCTCCTGGATCAGATACCTGCAAATAAACAACACCAACAGCCTACAAGATTTAATTTCTGCTCGGTTTGGATCCCAAATCACCAAGAACCTGAATAACCAAATACAGATAGAAAAAACTCACCTGAGACATCCTCTCCTTGCAATGACTTCTGCATGGCTGTCGTTAAGTACGTCGCCTAAAAGCCAGGAAAGCCCATAATAAAATAAACACATAGTAGTAATTGCATCTTAAATTGTTGCTTTTAATCTGCACCAGATTCAGAACAAAGATCCGTGGAAGATATTTGTCTAATACTGTGTGTAAAAGCAGAATTTGTGTTTAACTAGGAGATCAAAAGATAATAAAAACAAACACAATACTGAGTATTTATCGTGAATAATCGGGCGACGGTGGCATAGGAGTTAAGTGGACGCCCCGCAATCGGAAGGTCGCGGGTTTGCGTCCCACTCGGTCTGTCACCATCGTTGTGTCCTTGGGCAAGTCACTTAACCCAAATTGCCTCTGTTGGTGGTGGTCAGAGGGGCCGATGGCGCAACAATGCAGCCTCGCTTCTGTCGTGGTTACTCAGTAGCTTACCATCATCAGCAGTGTGTGAATGTGAGAGTGCATGCAGCGTCTTTGAGTGTCCTAACAAAGCGCTATATAAATTCGATGAATTATTATTATTATTATAATAAGCTGCCAAAACAAAGTAGGTGTCAAGGACAAAGACTGAATATTAAACAATTAAATGGGGATTAATAATTAACAGGAACACATACCATTGGGACTCATTGCTGTCTGTCCAATACATTTGGTCCCAGTTCCCAAGGAAACAACCTCCTTCTCAACTGCAAAAACAAGGATTTTTTGTACATGATAGTACCGTTAAAAAGAAACAAATGTCATTTACAGATGGTCTTTGTGGTGTTCCTAAACCTAAAAACAAACAGGATTTGTCCTGATCCACCAGTTCTGTTCAAGTTCAGGTTCTGGAGAGGCCAGTCCATCCCTATTACTGTCCCACTGGGTTTTTGATTTTAATGTTCTCAAAATGTGATGCTGAAAAAGTAGGTAATTACCTATCAGAAATTAACTTTTGTTGGCCTTCATTACTGAATATGTTGCACATTGGTTCAAATGCATCCCCAAACCATGACACAGCCGCCACTGTGCTTTATAGATGGTTGAAGACACCTTAGTTGTTTGATCCAAATATTTCAGGATTATTTAATCTATAAAATCAGCTGTCTGTCTGTTTTGGTTATTGAAAGGCAGATATATAACAGGGGGTTTCACAATTAAACAGGGATTCTTACAATATAAACAAAGTGACTCAACACAAGATTAGCATGTGTGTTACCACTGCACTGACGAAACTAAATATATAATGTGGTTAGCTCTGCTGTCTAACCTGAATCAGCGTTTTCACGCCGGGTAACTTTGACCACAGCGGCCAGCAGGGTCCACTCTCTGCCCGGCTCGGGCTTCCCTCTCCGCGGCAGCTGGCTGAAACGTTCGTAACACAACCGGGCGACTTCGTCCGCGTTTATCATATCAAACCGGCCGAAACGTGTATCGAACCACGTACAAATATGTCTTAAACTAGAGTTAAATCTAATTTAACTTTTACCAGCGTTAATAAGACTTAAAAAGCGATTATTTCATGAGATTCGAGACTCAAACGAACTCTAAAGCTAAAGAAAAGATCACTTCCGGGCTATGACAGGAAATGAGCAACTTTCACAATAAAAGTCTCAAAATAAATGGAGATTTAAATTTTGTTTCAAATAATTTGTTTTATTTGATTTCATTTACAGCAAAAGATTTAAGCCCCTCATAATTTTTATTTTAGGTTGTCCAACTTCTCCAGGATGGCACATCCACACGTGCTGCAGCAAGAAGGTTTAATGTGTCTCCCAACACAATCTCCAGAACATGGAGGAGATTTCAGGAGACTGGCGGGGATTCTCGGAGAGCTGAACAGGGCCGTAGAAGGTCCACAACCCATCAGCAGGACCGATACCTGCTCCTTTGTGCAAGGCGGAACAGGCTGAGCACTGCTCGTGCCCTACAGAATGACCTCCAGAGGGCCACTGGTGTGAATGTCTCTACCCAAACAATCAGGAACAGACTTCATGAAGATGGCCTGAGGGCCCGACGTCCTGTAGTGGGCCCTGTGCTCACTGCCCAGCACCGTAGAGCTCCACTGGCATTTGCTCAAGAACACCAGAATTGGCAAGTCCGCCACTGGCGCCCTGTACTTTTTACAGACGAGAGCAGGTTCACCCTGAGCACCTGTGATAGACGTGAAAGAGTCTGGAGAAGACAAGGAGAACGTTATGCTGCCTGCAACGTCGTTCAACATGACAGGTTTGGTGGTGGGTCAGTGATGGTCTGGGGAGGCATATCCATGGAGGGACGCACAGACCTCTACTGCCTAGGAAATGGTGCTCTGACTGCCATAAGGTATCCAGATGAAATCCTTGAACCCTTTGTCAGACCCTACGCTGATGCAGTAGGTCCTGGTTTTCTCCGAATGCACGACAATGCCCGGCCTCATGTGGCAAGAGTATGCAGGCAGTACCTGGAGGATGAAGGAATTGAAACAATTGAATGGCCTTCACGTTCCCTCGACTTAATGTGTCACCAAGATCTTGCATTGATGATGGTAGAGTCTGAGCGCTGCACAAAGCCTTCTCCAGCACATCCCAAAGATTCTCAATGGGGTTCAGGTCTGGACTCTGTGGTGGCCAATCCATGTGTGAAAATGATGTCTCATGCTCCCTGAACCACTCTTTCACTATTTGAGCCCGATGAATCCTGGCATTGTCATCTTGGAATATGGCCGTGCCATCAGGGAAGAACAAATCCATTGATGGAATAACCTGGTCATTCAGTATATTCAGGTAGTCAGCTGACCTCGTTCTTGGAGCACATCCTGTTGCTGAACCTAGACCTGACCAACTGCAGCAACCCCAGATCATAGCCCCGCCCTCACAGGCTTGTACAGTAGGCACTAGGCACGATGGGTGCATCACGTCATCTGCCTCTCTTCTTACCCTGATGCACCCATCACTCTGGAACAGGGTCCATCTGGACTCATCACACCAGTTGTTAATAATGCGTTGGACAGTTCTGAACCCAGTTTTAGTCGTTTCTGCATCTCCTTAGATGTTTTCTCTGCTTGATGCATGCCAACGATGTGACCCTTCTCACACAGACTAACATCTTTTCCACGACCACCAGATGTGTCTTTCCACATGGTTGTTGAAGAGATGAGAAGCAACTCATTGCACCAGTTGGGGTTAAATAACTTGTTGCCAGTTGCAATAATTATCCAATAGGAAGCTCCTACCTGTTTGTTTAGTTAAATCCAGGTGGTGACTTTTTTTATTGGCCAGGCTAGATTATCAAAACAGATAATCAGTTTTCTATCTTTAGGACTTGCTGAATGATTAACATATTTGTGACTTTTATTAAGAATTTTATATAGACGAGACTGGAAAAGCCATAAATTTAGCTCCATGTATCAAGTGAAGCTGTCACGCCTGATGTTTGTCATGAATTCATGAGAGCTAAGGCTTAATCCCCTACAATTGTGTTAAATCTATTCTGTTAATTCAAAAAGCAACAATAAAACAAACATTTACTGTACACTTCCTCAGAATTTCAAAATAACATTTTTAGTTTAAAAAAAATCAACGACGACTTGCAGCTATATTCAAAACGTGTTCAACGTTTAACAGTTGTTCCTTTTCTTTTTCATGCAACTAAAATAGCTTCTTATCAGCTAAAATCTACGTGACTCACTCTGCCGATCATCAAGGTCAGGTAAGGCAAAGAAGCAAAACTTCAAGCGTCACACAGACGTCACACCTCAGAGCTGTGTGGAAAAATTCAATAAACTAACAAAGCTGCTGTCAACAAAGCAGAAGTTTTTGTTTCTGTTGGATTTACAAAAATATAAAAGAGTCGACCGACTTTTAGTTGGGAAACCTATGAATGTGGTGACAATAAAAGCATAAAAAGGACAATAAAAACAGCAAAAGTCAATTCCTACTTGACCCAAAGGCTAGGGAATAACAATGGGCCTAGTTTTAAACATCTCCACGGAGGAAACCTCCTTGATAGTTAAGTATTCCTCAGCGTGCCTGAAGAGAAAAGGCCCGATATGACACAACGAACAGAACAAACCTGAACACTCCAGGTTATTGTCCAACATACACACGGACAGCTGCTGGGTGAAAACCAACCTAGTTTGGATTATTTTTAAGATATAACTGGTATAAATTTGGACCAAGTTACTGGTTTGACCCAATGTAAAATTCATTTAACTGGTCCAGAACAAAGGCTATCGTGTACTGGGTCGTGCTGAGGTCCAGGGAAGAAGCAGCTGGATTATATACATAAAAAATGGCCTGTATTTGATATAGCGTCTTCTAGGGTTCTACAGCCCCCCAAGGAGCTTTACAACACAAAGAAGCATTCACCCATTCACAGGCTGGTGGTGATGAGCTACAACGTAGCCACAGCTGCCCTGGGGCGCACTGAGGGAGACGAGGCTGTTGAGCACTGACCACATGCAGGCCAGGTGGGTTAAGTGTTTTGCTCAAGGGCACAAAGACTGCGACAGATGGGGCTCAAAATTGCAACACTCTGGTTACAAGGCAGGCACCTATCTCCTCTGCCACCGTCACCCCACATAAAGTAATACTGTCGTCCTGGAGCAGATAACACACCTGTAGCTCAGCTCAGTCATTTGAAAAAGAAACTAATTTGTTTTCAGTTTTAATGCATTGAGAAATTTATTAATTTTTAGTAATATCTTAACTTTCTCTGTTGTTATTATTTGTTTTTATTGTTGATGTTTTTTACAAGATTGGTTTTTAAACTGGAACCAATGAACTGAATACGTACATCAAAAGCTTTTGCTTTTGGTTTGTTGGTGCTCCACATTTCACTATGGTTAGAAAAAGCAAATGCTTTATCTTTTGTCGCCACCTGGTGGCTGGAGTCTTTATTACAGTTTTATTGTTAACCTGGGATTCACTCAGTTTTCATCATCTCAGAAGAGCAGAAGACACCTCTTGCAAATGTGTTAACCCTTTCTCACTGGATTGACACAAGTTTCCACACCTTTGTGCAAAACAGGTAACACAGAAGTTATTCAAGCAGTCCAAACTCAGCGGAACCGCTAAAACAACTGAGAGAAATCACCTAATCCTAACTTTAGGAACTCCACACATCAGTATGAAATCCCTGAAGCACCTGTTTGACACTCCTTCACACAAATTTTAAATTACAGTAATATATGAGACTATCTTTCCAAAATCTAAACATTT
>SSNS01000568.1:212475-323037 GCA_006937985.1 Aphyosemion australe
GTCCATAAATTATAGCTCAAAACGGAGGAAAATCCGTCAGCTTTCATCCAGCGCAAGTCTCATTTCCCTCGGTTCTACGGTTCTCTCAGGACACGGCCTGAAGTCGAGCAAAGTCTGTTTTTGGCCCTATTCTTTTGAATGGGGGGAGGAGGAGACGTTCCTGAACTTTCCAAAATCGTACCTCAAGTTTAACCTGTGATTGTAGAAAAACCGTAAAAGATATGAAGAAGCTGAAAAAATTTGAAATAGTTGAACTTCTTTTGAGTTTGTTAAAAGTTGAATGAAGTCTCTAGGTTGAAGTTAACCCTGGCAAGTAAGAGGTCAAAAAGATGAACGATTTTGTTCAAAATTGAGCGATTTTAAGCATTTTCCATTCATTTCAATGGGCTGAAAAATGGCAGAAAAAGCTGAATAAATCGGAAACGGTTGAAGATATCAATACCAGGAGATATAGCCGGAAAGAGCTGAACGAGCTGAACGGTTTGATACCAAACTTGCTGAAATAACTGAAAAACTGTAGGAGGAGATACAGTTCAAAAAACGTACGGAATCTGAAAAATGGAGGAGGAGAAACTCAATACTTTGAATGCTTTCCAAGCATTCAAACTAATGAATGCTTTCCAAGCATTCAAACTAATAATGCATTTTATTTAAAAGCGCCTTTCTAAACACTCAAGGTCACTGTACAGGATAAAAACAAATCATCAAATAAAACACAAGAAGACCTAAGTACGACATAAAACAAGGAATCAAACAAGCAAAAAATAAACAAGGCACTCTAAAATTTATAGTGGATAAGTGGTTTTGAAGAGGTGAGTTTTGAGCTGGGTTTTGAATTGAATAAGTGAGTTTATGTTCCTGATGTGAGGGGGAAGGGAGTTCCAGAGTTTGGGAGCAGTAAAACAGAAGGCTCTACTCCCCATGGTGCTAAGGCGGACGGAGGGCACAGAGAGATGAATGGAGGAGGATGATCTGAGGGAACGGGATGATAGTATGACGCCTAAACTTTACAAAAAAGCATGATTTTAAGGTGTAAAAGTTGCGAAATGTTGCTTTAAATGATAAATGAACAAAATGACAAATACAGAAAGAAGGAAATACATAAATAATAATTAAAATACTTAAAGGACAACTTGAATCTGTTCTCTCTTCATTCTTTTTATTCTAATGCATTTGCTGAAGTATCGAAACGGGACCCAGTAGACACTCAAAATCTAGAAATACTTGGACTTGGATCAGGGGCAAAAATGTGGTCGGAACATCCCTAGAAATAATTCAGCTTTAAAAACTAAAACAATTATTAATGAAATAACATTACCTTTTATTAATAACATGAACTGAAATAATTTACCTAGTTTGTTGTTATTTTGTTTGAACTCAGTGGTCTCTCATTATCAGAATTTTCAGAAACTTGTTGGATCATGAATCTCTTTAAAAATCTTGCTCTATGTGTGCCCTTTTTAAACTTTGGGCACCCGAACCTTCAAATGTCTCTGCACGGCCCTGAAACCAATGGTGGTTTTATACGGGGGCAACAGGGGCCAGTGCCCCTGTAGAACCGGCCCTGGCCCCAGTTACAGCCCCTGTGCTGAATTGTTTTCTGCACTTCCTCGGAGATGGGAACTAATGCGCTGCAATGTTTCACACAGAGCCTTAGTCCAGTGGTTCCCAAATGTTTTTCCTTGACAAGACAAGCCAGGACCCCCAACCCTAACACATACACACATTAAATGTGATAATTTATAGACATACAGCGTTATACATTTTTATGAAGTTCTGATTACTGTAGGGTGTGTTATTGGGATTTTATAAATGTCATTTTTACAAATGAAAACTTGCTAACCTCTCAACCTCAGCACAGTGGGGACCCCAATTTGGGAACCCTTGACTTAGCCGGTGGAGCTTTGAATAAAAAGAGAAGAAGGATTGCAACGAACCACTACAAACGGTTTCAGACGACTAATGAAAAAGACTCAAAAAGACAAAGGTAAGCAATACAATTTATCTTCCTGATGTCAATATTTAGATCATAGTCATGTGTTTCTGTCCATTACTTTGATGAAAATGCGCACTTTACGTTTTAATTGTTTACATTGAAATCCGGCTTCATAGTTTTAACATTTGCATTACTCAGTCTATCCAGGGTCAGTGACTGATTATTTTTTCATTAATAACATTAACAGTAAATAAAAATGAAGTTGCTGCAGTATGAGCCAGACATTCTGAGATAGGATCGCAGTTTTCACCTATGTAGACATGATCTAGGATTTTCTCGCAGCGCTGACGGGAAACATCATCAGAGGTTATAAAAAGAAAAATGGAAATTATGTCCTTTTTTTACTGCTGTTAACAAAGAACAGCATAGATGTCATGTTTTGTAGTTGGTAGAATGAAGGCAGGGAATAAGGTTATCCATATGAACTAACTACAAAACAATAGAGAGAGGATGAAGATCATGAGGAAGCTGAGGAGCAGGATGAAAGAGAGAAAGAGGAGTTGGTTGGAGAAGAACATGAGAGATCAGAAACGGTCAACCCTGAGGAGGGAGAGTGAGGCGCAGAAAGAGGGACAACTAGCGGATCTTCTGTCATGAGCACCATGTAGGCTATCATCATCAGGTTTGTGATGTTGAACAAACCCTTTGTGTGACTGCAGCTCATAATGTGTAAAATGCATGTGAAGCATGCTGACTAATATAGACCTAAATTTGATTATTTATAATTAATAAATAGATAAAAATACAAAATACAGATCCTCATGTTAACATTTATCTCCTTTCAGATATCAACAAGTAAGGATGACCCACCTGCTCAGCCTGATTCATTTCGGGACAGAGACACAACTACCTATTACTATTTACTCTGCCTGGTGTCATGCAGACATTTAAGCCCACCAAATAGTACATGAAGTGTGTTTGACTCACCATCTGGCTTTAGGAACTGGAAATAAGCGTTCTGAATATCAGGAGATAAGACTCCAAATCCTGCCGTCTGAATCTCAACTTGGCTCTGGCTAACTTCTAGCTCCTGAAACAAGAGCACGAGAGCTTTATTCCCACATAATCGACTCACAAGACATAGTACAAAATATAACAATCACATTTGTTCTGGAGGTCAAGTTAATACAATCCACAAGACATGAATGTGGTCCAAAAACCATCATATCAGTCCTATATGAATTTTAAAAAACAGATAAGTTTGTGTGCATGCTTTAATGTCTTTAGGATATGTTTTATGGATATTTATAACTTATTTGTCACTTTTTAGATTGGATATACTCTAAATACAGCCCAGTGGATCAGTTTAAGTAAAGGTTTTAAAGGGGACCTAGAATGTAAACCAACATTTTCCTTGTTGTTGTTGAATAAGACAGCTTGGGTGGTCAACAGCAGCATGCCAAAAAGTCAAAGCTGTGTGTGACCTACTTTTTATGTAAATTAGAAAGTTGAAAAAGGTGAGAGAAAACCTCCTGTTCTGAGAAAACCTTCCTTAACACGTCATAAGGGGAGCCACACCTCCTCAAACCTGCATGTGTCTGAGGCCTTCTGGGGAAACCAACCAATCAGCATGTCCTGGTCGAGTGGGAGGGGTCAACAGCTCTTTTCACTGAAGGCCTGAGTAAGGGGGTTTAGAATGGCCTGTATCAGGGCTCCTGGGACAGATGAAAGCCAAAAAAAATGTTCTTATGCTTTTTGGAGGCTCAAAGCTCTGTTTTAGATTGTTGATTAATTGCATTCTAGGACACCTTTAAAGGGACACTAGTTAGTTTTGGCTTGTTTTTAGCACCCCCTAGTGTTCGTTGGCGAAACGGAAAGTAAAACTTATCTTTCCTCGCTGCGCGTTTGTCTTTTTAACACCTTAATCTAACTGCTGAAATGTCCTCCCAGCCTTCATTAGTTTCTACGGGAGTTATTCATCACTAAATCAATCAAATCAGCTGCATTCATGATCTAAAACATGCAGGAAACATGCTGGAGCCATACTGTCCCAACAGACTGGCCACAGGGGGTGACAGGGGCTGGGTGGCCTTTCATTCACCCTGTAAAGGGTCATTTTAGCACATACTGGCTCAAGAAAATTATTTAAAAATATTAAAAGTTGTGAAGTGTCCCTTTAATGCAATAAACCCAAAATTCTGAGATATGACTAAAGACTGGGTAATCAGCTCCAAAATCAAATTGTTCATGAAGTTAATGTTTTTGTTAGCTTTGAAAACTCTGATGTCTCTTCTAAAGATGTCAGGCTTGATAGCAACCAGCAACCCTAGTGGATGAGATGATGTGAACTTTAGCTCTGATCAAAACATTTTTGTTACGCAGTCATGAGCGTTGATGCTCAGTGGAGCTTAACCTTTTTTGTTCTTATGCAAATGTTTTGACTGTTCGCTCACTTTCTCATCTTCATCAATGCGTATTCCTCAGTAGGGTCTCCGGGAGCTGGTGCCATCTCCAGCAGTAACTGGGTGAGAGCCTGGGGATGCTCTGGACATCCATCACAGGGACACACACAGATAAACAATCATTCACAAATACATTCACACCTAGGGACAATCCAGAGTCACAGATTAATCTAACATGTATTTTTCATTCATTCATTTATTGGTTATATAGCCCTTTAAAACAGTCAGCTAGACAGCCAAAGTGCTTAACAAGTTGCATAAAAGCAAAAGCATAAAAAACACAAATCAGATAAAAAGGCAAAGAAGAGAAAAACACTAATAAAGATCCACATTACTGTGCATTAAAGGCTTTCCTGAATAGGAGGGTTTTGAGTTTAGATTTAAAAAGGCCAGGGTCAGAGATGGAGCGTAAGTCCAGACGGAGCTGGTTCCACAGTCGGGGTGCTGCTGCACAGAAAGCCCGGTCGCCCCAGTATTTATATCTTGTTCTTGGAATGTTTAGTAGTAGCTGGGAAGAAGAGCTTAGGGATCTACTGCTAGTGCATATTTTGTGGGTTTGTTGGAGGAAACTAGACTAGAATCTAGACCGTCATTTTTCCAAAGCAAAATAACTTTGCTTTGCATGTATATGGGATAGCTTGCTAGGCTAGGAGGAAACCAGAGTACCCGGAGAAAACCTACGTATGCACGGAGAAAAAAACCTGCAAACTCTGCACAGAAAGGCTGTAGCCCGGATTTGAACCTGTGACCTTTATGCTGCATAACAGCAGTGCTACCAACTATGCCACCATGCAGCCCCGATGACATTCAGTTGATTCAAAAACCAAATGGAATACAAGATAAAGTAGTTGACCACCTTTACTTAATAAAAATGGAAGTTGGTGATGTAATTAAAGACTTATGTCCAGCATGGTCCAACACACCTGGTTTACCTGTTCAGCAGGTCCTCCACAGATTTCTGTAAATTTCTCACTGATTCATATCTGGAATGTTAAAGAAAAACAACAGCTGAAGCAAAAAAAAAGGTTCTCATGGACCTCAGCGGTGATCCACGTCCAACTCTCACAGAGAGACGTGGGTTCTGAGCTGGTCTGGAAGCTGTCCAAGGGGGAGGTGCTGAAACAGCTGACGGCTGCTAGTCTCCATGACTCAGGCTACAAATAGTTTACACAAAGTGACAGAGAACAATGTCTATTCTAAGTTATATAAGAACCACACAATGAACAAATGAAGCATTTTTATCTGAAATGATGCATTTATAGGAAGAGCTCAGTATTTTATTGGTTGATAATACAAAGCAGACCGAGCAACAATACATTCTTAAAGTGAACAAAAACCACAAATTTCTTTTAATGCACAAAATATTTCAATCAAAAATATTCACCAATTTAGTAACAGCTGTCAAAGCAACGACCCAACTGATGTTTCCTGAATGCAGCAGCTTTGTTTGCATGAAAGATATAAATGTTAACTCAGGTGAAATGAGGGGCCTTCTATGTTCCTGCAGAACCAGAGAGATAACCTGCTGAACAAACTATATCTCAGTATATCAAACTGTGTAAATCTGTCATGGGAAGGCAATTTTCTTTAATTTCACATGCTTTTATGACTACCGATGAAACAAAGTTCACTTTCTCATGTCGAGCTCCTCCTCCTCCACATTTAACAGGGAAGGAGGCTGAGGGCCGAGGAGAGGAGAGGAGAGACCGGGCGCTGCAGGGCGCAGAGATCAGAAAAAGAAGTTTACGGTATGAAATTATTATTTTTGTTATTATTTATAATTAGTACATTAATTTTGCTACCTTATTGATTTTGTTTTTTTTTTAGTTCTCACTTAATTTGGATTTTTTTTAGATTAGCAACCAGTTTTAAAAATTAATTTAAACAGAAAATCTGCTGGCTAAATAGGTTATTTTGTCTAAAATATGCTGTTTCAGCAAAACGATATTTCTTTTTCAACGTTTTACTTTTACAAACAACAGTAATAAAGCTTTAAACATCATAAGAAGTGAAAAGTGTTTCAAAAATATTCTTGAATTTGTTTAAATAAAACGTGGGTGCAAAATCAAAATTCTGATTTCTGCAGCCAGTTCAAACAGGTGGAAAATTGCATTTAAACAAACTGAGATTTAATCTTTAATAAGAAGAACAAAGGTAATGCAGTCTGGATTAGTCTATAACTGAACCCAACTTGAAAATCAATTCATTCTTGACCAGTAATTATTAATGAATCATTTTAAAACTGCACTCATCAAAAACACGAAGATGTAGAACAGGTCTTGATATTTTTTCTTCTTCAAACCTTAACCTCGGTCGTCCTCTCCTCCCCGCTGAAGAAAACCTTTGAAAACGATGAATCTAGTCCATGTTGAGAAAAATGTTCTTCGGTGAGCTGAGATCTTTCTTTGAGATATTGGTTAGATTATTTCAGTGAAAGGCTGCATGGTGGTGCAGTTTGTAATGTTGCTTTGCATCAAGAAAGTTGCAAGTTCAAATCCCGGCTGCAGCCTTTCTGCATGGAGTCAGCATTTTCTCCCCATGCATGTGTGGATTTTCTCCAGGTGCAACGGTTTCCTCACTGACCAAAAGCATGCATGTTAGATTAACTGGTGACTCTAAACTGCCCCTAGGCGTGTGTGTGTGTGCGCGCGCGCGCGTGCGTGCGTGCGTGCGTGTGTGTGTGTGTGTGTGTGTGTTTGTTAGCCTAGTGAACTAGACCAAATTCTTGCCTTGAAAATGAGGTTTTAAATCTCAATGGGACCTTCCTGGTTAAATAAATAAAATAAATATATTCACATATATAGGATGGCTTGCCAGGCTAGTTGTTTGTCTCTGAGTGTCCCTATAATGGACGGGAGACTTGTCCAAGGTGTCCCTCATGGTTGCCCAATGACTGCTGGAGTTAGGAACCAGCTCCTTCCAACCTACTGAGGAGAAGCAGTCAGAAAATGAGTGAGTGTTTGTCAGGGGGCAGGTTTACAGTTAAATCCTGATCTCCAGGGGTCTTGTTGGGTTGTCACAGGGATGCACAACACCTAAAATACACAGACACACACCAAACATCAGTCTAATATGAATATTTCTGTCTCCTGTCTTTGTTTCTTCATGCAGAAGTGACAGACATCCTCCAGCCCCAGAAGCAGCTAACCCACAGTCATGAAAAAAAGCAGGTTAGACAAGCTCATTTTTCTGGTTATCCTCCAAGGAGCAGCGGGGGTGTGGCTCTACAGCTGTTACCTTCAGCTCCACCCTGAGAACTCTGCCACCCCTGAAAGAAAAGTTCATGTCTTGTTGCTGTCGTCATGGCGATCAGGCTCGTCCTTCCTAGGCCAAGTCTTTGGTCAGCACCCGTCTGTTTTCTATCTGATGGAGCCTGGTTGGCATGTTTGGAACAGAATGCTGAATTTGGATATGCGTTTTCTGCAGATAGCTCTGAGAGATTTACTGCAGAAGCTCTACCAGTGTGACCTGTCAGAGATTAGCGCTTATCTACCAGAGAATCACTGTGTTTCATCTTTGTTTATGTGGACTGAAAGTCGAGCTCTGTGCTCAGCACCAGCCTGCTCCATCACAGCAAAAAACAAGAATCAGTGTCTTGAGCAATGTGGTGTTCAGGGTCTGCAGAAGGTGGAGGAGGCCTGCAGCTCATACAGTCATGTGGTGTTAAAAGAAACACGATTTTTTGAGCTGGAATCTCTCTATCCTCTTTTGCAAGACCCCAACCTGGATCTCCGCATCGTTCATCTGGTCCGGGACCCCCGGGCCGTGCTGCGGTCCAGAGAGCAGTCTGCCAAATCCTTTAAAGCTGATAACGCTGTGGTCCTGGAGCAGAGAAAGGTACCTGCAGCTCAGGTTCAGTATGAGGTGATGAAGAAAATCTGCCAGAGCCACATCCGCATCAGTGAGACGGCTCTCCTGAACCCTCCTCCGTTCCTGGAAGGCCGCTACAAACTGGTTCGCTATGAAGACGTGGCACGCGACCCGCTAAAGGAGGTCAAGGATATTTATGAGTTCGTAGGCTTAAAGATGACTGAACAGATGAGGGACTGGATCTACAAGAAGACCCATGGAAAGGGCAAAGGCACCGTGAAAGAGGCTTTTGAAATTACGTCCAGAAATGCCACTCAGGTGTCTGAGGCTTGGCGCACCATGCTGCCTCACAGCAAGGTCAGACGTGTTCAGGAAGTGTGTAAAGAGGCCATGTCGTTGCTGGGCTACAGGACGGTCAAGAGTGAAAAACAACAGAAGACACTTAACATGGATTTGTTGTTTCCACCTGAACCACATCAGTTATGTTGAGAACCTGCAAACCTCAAATCTACAAACTTTTGTCTCTTTCAGTCTCTATGTTTTCATATCACGTCACAAAATGTATATTTTTTACTTGTATTTATGTTTGGAAAACAGCTTATTGTGAAAAAAGGCTTGACCTCACTCAAACCAAAGGTCAACTGATTGTTGGAAAGTCAATAAACACATGAAGCTGCCGTTTCTAAATGATACGTTTTTGTTTTACAATGCAGAGAAAAGTACGACGTTTAGCAAAAATGACTTTTAGACAGGGAAGTTTTTCTGTTAAAGTTCTTTTCCTGCTCCAGCATACCTGATTTTCCTGTTCAACATGTCCTGCAGAATCCTGTAAATCACTATCTGATTCACAGGTACGCTGGAACAGTAAAACGGTTAAAACACGCAGGATGGCATCACTCATATTCACATCCTGCCGCTCCACGATTACAGAAAGGTGTGGGAGAAGGAGCTCAAGTCCTGACAAGTCTAAAAACTTACAAGAACAACAAACGGTACCAAAGAATGAATAAATTAGACTATAAATACATTCAAAAGTTATTATTTTTGAAGTTATAGGAAGAAATAAACCTAATAACAAAACAAATAGGCCATCAAATGAGCAACAAATATGCAGCAAAATAAAGTTGTACAAAAATCATGAACTGGTTAAAATTCATGAATCTTTGTGTTTTTATATAATTTTCCTTGTGCCGCTGTCAGAAATTAGGTTAATCTTAAAAACAAACAAATAAATAATTTCTCACATTTATACCCTAAAAGCCACAGATTTAATTACATTATACAGACGTAGCATGTTGCCGTAGGTTTTATCTCGGGCTCCTGGAAAACCAGGATAATTCCCTGCTGAGCAAACTTGAGTCAGCAGATAAAAGCCGTCATTGGACACATTTTCTCTGTGCGCCTGCTGATGGGAGGGAGTTCATGTTTCACCTCCACCCCGAACGCAGTCAGGTAACCTGATGGAGCCTGGAGGCCGTGGAGAGAAGAGGAGCAGAGAGCAACTCTGAAGGTCTTTATTTATTTATTTATTTACTTTTATTTGTTTAATTAATTCAACTAAATAAAGCAAAAGTAAAGTTGGCTAAACTCAATAGATAAACCGCTTCATCAGTGCTGGAAAATCCTAACTCGAGCTTATTTCAAAATTTTGTCACTTTATGAATTCTGTCTCTCACTTTATTTTATTTTTTTAACATTATATGTAAAATAAAAATAAAATTCCAAGCTCGGGTCCTCTGCCAGAGGCCCGGGAGCTTCAGGGTTCTGCGCAGTACCTTAGCTGTTCCTAGAACTGCGCTTTTCTGGACGGGGATGTCTGATGCGGACCTAATGAAATGTCTGTTTTCCTTATCCCTGTTACAATATCTACAAGACGGAAAATACTTGTTCACTCAAATAGTCTAGGCCTGCAGCTATCGATTATTTTAATAATCGATTAATGTTCCATAGTAATAGATTGATTCATCGAATAATCAGATATTCTTTGAAAATATGGTAAAAATGTAAACAGAGCAATACTAGTTGTAAAAAACAAGTCAACCAGTATATTTCTACAACATTTATTTCATTCAGCTCTTTTACATTTGCTGTCTTTAACTCAGCAGCATGTTCAGCTGAGAAGGATGGATTTCCCCTGGCCAGTCTGCCAATTGAAGCTGATTCCTGAAAGATGGAGAAAAGAAATGTAGTTTACCAGCTAACAATTGTGATTAACAAAATGAAACTCCAAAACAGTTAATATCCATTTAAATGTTTTTCCTTTCTGCACTAAAGATAAAACTGCAATGTTACAAATAAATATAACTGAAAATTAAAAACATGCATGCAAAAACAAAGCTGAAAAGAAAACATTTGAGTCTCATGCTGACTTGGGGTGGTGGCTAAATATTTCTCAGTTTGTTAGCATATCTGGTGATACTCATTTCATCTTCATTTAAACTTTAAAGCACAAACCTTGTCTTAGATCCACAGCTGATGCCTGAAGCATCTGGATGCTTTGTGTTGAGATCCCGTGGAATTCCTGCTGTGAACCACTAGCACTACGTTAGCTTATCGCTACGTTAGCTTAGCACTAAGCTAGGATCTTGTCCATCGGCTTGAGATTGAAATATTCCCACACTTTGAAAACGTTTTGAGGTTTTCTCTGGGTGTCATCATCCTTTTTGCATTCGCCTGTTGCTTGCTCTGCTAACTGTATGATCTGTTGTAGCTGCAGTAGCAGAACAAGCGCGCTTCTAGCGTTAAATAACCGGAAAAAGATTGTATAACCCGGAAGTGAAAGTAAACAAAGCGTCGATTTACAAAATAAAAGTCGAACATTTTTTAAAATCGATTTAATCGAAATATTCGATTATTCGTTTCAGCCCTAAAATAATCGTAGAAACCTTAAAGCAGTTTCTTATCAGGCCCATTCAGCGCAGTGTTCCCCATCCATTTCTATGAAGATGGCTTTATTAAATGTTAGATTTCTTAGCAACAAGTCATTTTTAGTAAATGATCTTATCTCTGCTCATGATCTTGATTTTATGTTTTTATCTGAAATCTGGTTAAATGATAGTAGCAGTGCACCAGTTCTCAGAATCAACAACACCAAATTTCACATCTCTAAACGTGATTTAATCTGCAGGAGAGGTGGTATAGCTGCTATTTTTAGAGACTCATTCCTACCGTGCATACGGAAAGTATTCACAGCGCTTCACTTTTTTTTTGTTACAGCCTCATTCCAAAATGGATTAAATTCATTGTGCCCATAAAATTCAACACACAACACCCCATAATGATAATGTGAAGAAAGTATCTGTGAAGTTGTTGGAAATTTATTAAAAATAAAAAAACTTGAGAAAACCTTGAAGTCCTTGACACCATTGCACCCGAAAAGGTCAAACTTATCTCTGGCAAACAAAAAGCTCCATGGAGGTTCCCTAAATCAGTCACAAGTCAAAAACAAGAATGCAGGAAAGTTGAACGTAAATGGAGGAAAAGTAACCTACCAGGTCACTATGAGACCTTCAAAATGCAGCTGCGCACTTACAACTCTGAATTAAATAAGGCAAGACAAGCCTTTTTCTCCAAAGTGATAAAATTAACCATTCCCATGTTCTGTTTGCTACTGTGGCTAACTAATCTCCCAACACAGTCAGCCCCTGATTTCATATTCCAAACTAAGCGTAATGAGTTTGCATCCTTTTTCAATGAGAAAATCAAAAACTTCATGTCAACCAACATAACCAGCAGATTTTATTTGATTTGATTTTGCTGTTCTCAGGTTAGAAATCTTGGTGTCATAATTGACTCAGACCTGAGCTTCACTGGTCACATTAAGGCTATAACTAGATCAGCGTTTTATCATCTTCATATAGCAAGACGCAGAGGTCTCATGTCCAGGCCAGACCTAGAGAAACTCATTCATGCGTTCATCTCCAGCAGGCTGGACAACTGCAATGGTCTTTTGGCTGCTCTTCTCAAAAAAGCTGTGAAGCAACAGCAGCTCATTCAGAATGCTGCTGCTAGAGTCTTAACAAGAACCAAGAGAACCGAGCACATCACTCCTGTTCTTAAATCTCTACACTGGTTACCAGTAAACTACAGAATCCATTTCAAAGTGCTTCTACTAGTTTATAAATCACTCAATGGCATGGGGCCAAAATACATGTCAGATCTCCTTCCAGTATCTACACCCAGCAGGGCTCTGAGATCCTTAAGAAACAGTCAGCTGGTAGAACCGGGTCAGAACCAAACAGGGTGAAGCTGCTTTTAGCTATGCTGCACACAGATGGAATCAGCGTCCTCGTGACCTCAAATGTGCCCCAACTCTAGTAACTTTTCAGTCAAACTTGAAAAAAGTCTGAGTTGGGGCTAGATTTTTGACCAGCACCAGACGCTGGGAGCACATTACGCCAGTGCTGGCATCACTACACTGGCTCCTGGTACATTATAGGGCAAAATTCAAGGTGCTAACAATTGCCCTACAATGCCTAACTGCTCCATCATTAGCTTTACTGTGCCTCTACACTCCATCGGGGGCATTACCTTAAGCTGATGGGGAACTGTTGATGGTTCCTCGCACTAAGTACAGATCACAGGGGGATCGGGCGTTCTCTGTCATGGCTCATGCAATGTTTTACTTTTTGTTGCTGTGATGATAATTTTTATTGTTTTCTTTTTTGCTCTTGCATGTTATGTTGTTGCTGTAGTCTCCAGCACCTTGGGCGCCCGTTCTGGGTCGTGCAAGGTGCTTTGCAAATAAATTGAAGTAAATATTTTGTGTGCAAATAACATTAAATAAGACTCATCATTTCAAAATATACATTTGATAAATGTTGTATTGAGGGATCTCGTTCAGGCTGGAGTAAAATACGTCACCTTGAAAAAACTCTGTAATTTTCCATCCCATCAGCCGTCCAGCTTTAATTACTTTGTCTGTGATGAATGATCATGAGTCATATAGCTACGTTTACATGGGCACAAGTAATCTGAATGAACGCCCTATCAGATCAAAAATTCTTCATGGAAACATGTCAATCGGAACTTTCTGATCCGATACGGCCCGATTGAGAGAGGTGGTTTTGTCCGATCATCATTCCGATTGACGTCCATGTACACACCCATTCGGATTATTAGAGTAAAATAATGCCCACTGCATATGTGTGCAACTTCAGCGTGACGTCCTTCCGCCTTTGCAGACGCTCAGGACAAGTGGAAAACATGGCGGGAGGTAAACAGACATGGTCTGTTGCCGACACTATTTTATACTGGAAGAACTACGGGAGCTCAATATTATTGAACGTCTCGAAGGCAGAAAGGCTAGAAATGCCGAGTTATACACTGAAGTGCATCTAAAGATTGGTCAGTTGGTCCAGAATTCTGCAGCGAGGCTCCTAACTGGAGCAAACAGAAGAGCTCACATCACTCCTATTCTGATGTCTCTGCACTGGTTACCCATTAACTTTAGAATTCAATTTAGGATCCTTACTATTACATACAGGGCTCTACATGGCCAAGCTCCTCCTTATGTTACTGAACTGTTAAAGCCTTATGCTCCAACCCGAGCCCTCAGGTCCACAAACCAGAACCTCCTAGAAGTTCCAAAGACCAGATATAAAAGTCGAGGTGATCGCTCTTTCCAGGCTGTTGCACCCCGACTTTGGAATGAACTTCCTTTATCCCTACGTGTTACTGACAGTCTGGTCACCTTTAGAAAGCAGCTGAAGACCCTTTTGTTTAAAACTGCTTTTACTTAAATCTTTTATGTTTTATTCGTTTTTTCTAACTTGTATTTATAATAATCTTTCATTTGTTTTATCATTTTTATAATTTTATGACTTTCTGTTTTCTGATTTTTAATGATTTTATGATATTCTGTTGTTTTGTTTTAAGATCATTTTAGGATGACTATCTTGTTTTTTGTTGATCTTTGTGAAGCACTTTGTGATTCTTTTTCTGTGATAAGTGCTATACAAATAAAATTTACTTACTTACTTACTTACTTAAAGATGCACGGACAAAGCTAGAGAATAAGAAAATAAAATGCGAGGGAAAAGACGTGCGGACAAAATGGCGTTTGTTTACAATTTTTTTTTCCAGGAAAAACAACTCTGCACATGCTCAACCTATTTAATCTGATTGAATGCTTGGTGCATGTATACTCACAGCATGATTGGATCATTTCAGCTAGTGGGAAATTTGGCTCATGTAAACGTAGCTACCGATTCATCAAATACGTGGTAAACATGCAAAGTCATCCAGGTTGTGGTCACAGACTGCAAGGTCCAGGTAAACCTTTCTGTTTTAGAACATATGAAAGCTTCGTGATCTGTCTTCACTCAGATTACTGAATCATGGAGGAACTTATTTAGATCTGTGATGAATTTTTTACAGTCCAGTGCACACTTTTATGAGTTTGCAATCACGTGTGTAGAGGAGAAACGGATATAAGAGGAACCAGTCATAGATGCATGAATCTGCTGTTTGCAGCTTTCTTGGTTTTGTGTTTCATAACAACACAAGATTTTTATCCCATTGCTGTTTGCCTTTCAGTTTTCTCTGTTGGAACATTTAAACTAACATTCAGATCATAAACCATTAGTTAATAAATCCTTCAAAATAAAATGACAGGTTGGTGTTTGAGCCTGCTCATTTTAAGTTTCTGTGTCATCCGTTCATTCATTCTCTATTTTAAAAAGAATTTCCAGTCGTAAAATAAATGAGAACTCTTTCAGCCTGAAGAACAATCGCGTGTCTGCCGCAGCAGGTTTTTCAGGAGATGCTGCACAATTATGTCATGTCACACAAATGCAGGTACAAAAAAAAATAGACAGTCTTCACACATTTCTGCTTCTGTCATCAAAACATTTGTTGATGTCAAAACAGCTCATATCAACCTTTTGTTTTTATGATGCTTATGTTCCACTGCATCAAAGTTTTTACCTGACTAGGTGGCATTGTCATCCAGGATGTCTATAAAGTTTGTTTCTTTTCGAATCAGAGGAAAACGTATCGGTTTCGCTTTTATGGGCTGAGAGGTTCCTCGTTCCTTCAACGTGATTCAAAAATCTTGTTGCGTGTCACTGAAAAACGAATCGATATTGTTTCCTCGTGTTTGTATGGATTGTTGTTTCATTTTAAAATATCTTTGAAACCACTGTGATAATTCCACTAAAACCCTCACAAAGTCATCATTGGACGTGTGTCTATGAAAAGGAAAACATTTGGAGTAATTCTGAAATACAAAAAATCTATTTTACACCTTGTGAGTGTTCTAAAACCCGTCTGATATGAATATTCGTCTCTCCTCTCTTTGTAGATATTCTCCAGAACCAGAAGCTGAAGCTGACAGCGACCCACAGCCATGTGTCTCGGCACAACTGGGATGTTAAACAAAATGATTCTCCTGGTCTTGATGCAGGGGGTCATAGTTCTTCTATGCAGCTGGTACATTCAGCTCGGTCCCCATAGCTCGGCTCCGCCCCTCCGTCCTCAAAACCTTTCTTTTGTCCCTGAAAGAAAAGTTCACGTGTTGTTGCTGTCGTCGTGGCGATCAGGTTCTTCTTTCCTGGGTCAGGTCTTTGGTCAACATCCGTCTGTTTTCTATCTAATGGAGCCCGGTTGGCACGTGTGGACTAAAATTCAGAATTTTGAAATGCGGTTTCTGCAGAAACCTGTGAGAGATTTGCTGCAGAGGCTCTACCGGTGTGACTTCTCAGAGATGGATGCTTATCTCCCAGAAAACCGCGTCTCCTCTTTGTTTATGTGGACCGAAAGCCGAGCTCTGTGCTCACCGCCGGCCTGCTCCATCACAGCAACAATCGGGACTCAGTGTCTTCAGAAATGTGGTGCTCAAGGTCTGCAGAAGGTGGAGGAGGCCTGCAGCTCACACAGTCATGTGGTCTTAAAAGAAACACGATTTTTTGAGCTGGAATCTTTGTTTGCCTTATTGCAAAACCCCAACCTGGATCTCCGCATCGTTCATCTGGTCCGGGACCCCCGGGCCGTGCTGAGGTCCAGAGAGGAGTCAGCTGAGTCCTTTATATATGATAACTCTGTGGTCCTGGAGCACAGAAAGGTACCTGCAGCTCAGATTCAGTATGAGGTGATGAGGAAAGTCTGCCAGAGCCACATCCGCATCAGTGACACGGCTCTCCTGAACCCTCCTCCGTTCCTAAAAGGCCGCTACAAACTGGTTCGCTATGAAGACATGGCACGCGACCCGCTAAAGGAAATCAGTGATATTTATAAATTTGCCAGTCTAAAGATGACTGAACAAATCAAGAACTGGATCTACAGGAAGACCCACGGAAGGGGCAAAGGCACTGTGAAAGAAGCTTTTGAAATTACGTCCAGGAATGCAATTCAGGTGTCTGAGGCGTGGCGCACCATGCTGCCTCACAGCAAGGTCAGGCGTGTTCAGGCAGTGTGTAAAGAGGCCATGATGCTGCTCGGCTACAGGGCAGTCAAAAATAGAAGACAGCAGAAGAAATTTGGCATTGATGTGTTAATTCCACAAAAGCAGTTCCTCCTAGAATCAAATAAAACCACAAATGGATGAAACATCATCGTCACCTAAAAGATTTTGAGACCCGACCGCTGCATTTACTATGAAGTCCTTCTCGGGTTTGAAGAAAATAGGCAACACTTTTAAAACTTACTGCAGAAAGGTGTTGCAACACATGAAAGCTTCTGTTATGCACATGAACTGAGTTTGTTGCTGTTTTCATACTGCAGAATGATGGAACAACTAAATTTACCAGTAACCCTCAAACATAAGCAAGCTGGTATTTTAATTCTTGAAGGTTTGCTTTAATTAAAGCAAAATGCTTTAAAGTAATAAAAACTATTTATTATGAGATGTTAAAAATGTATTTAATTACATTTTATGTTTATTGATTCTGTGAAAAACCTAGAATATTAATTTGTACATAGGGTACCTTTCTGTTTCTGTTTTAACTGATTATGATGATCTCATTTAACACCTTGTGATTGTGTTGCTGGTGGAAAACCTGGATGCATTCATCTTATTTAAAATTTGGATGATCATAGATTCTCTAGGCAGAAGATGATTTACCATCATCTACCGCCACCTAGTGGCTGGAACTTCATTAACATGTTTCTTTTCAACAGGTCCTAGAAGTTTAAACCTCATTTCCAGCATTGTTGAATAAATGCAGCTTGGGGTGTCTAATGTAGCTCAGAGCCGTGTATGACCTACTTTTTATGTAAATTAGCCATCTTGAAAAAGCGAGTAAGACTTTGATAACACGTCACAACAAGTCACTCCTGTTTAATGTTCCAAGAGGTCGACCGATATTAGGTTTTCTATTGCCGATATGTTGCCGATTTTTATGGGCTGATTTCCATGGCCGATATCTAGATGTTTTCCACCTTATTTTCATGCTAAAATGTCACTAATAACATCAGTTGATGCACAAAATTCATCATCAAAAAAAAGATTATGAATAATAAACAGACTATTGCAGATCTGTCCCACTTGAGGTTATGGGTAATGGTTGTCCCAAGAAAGCGGCAGGAGTCCATGGTTGAGATGGGGGTGTCTGTCAGGGTTATGGGGCAGTGGAGCTGAAACTCTCCTGTCTTCTGGGTATTCAGTTGTTGCTGCACCAGGACCCTAACCTAACCCCAAACTTTGTGCTAAATGCCTTGAAGCGGGTGTGGGACTGTGTTTTCAAGTGGTTTGGTAACTGATCTGAACGGCTTCAAATATGTAAATACATTCCATTCCATTTATATTTGTATACACAGCCGAGGCCGACCAAAGTGCTGTACAGTAAAAACAACAGGCATACACAAAAAACCAAACATACAATACAGGAAATGATGAGTAGTCCGATGACCACTACCAAATCAACAATAAAAAGTAAAAACATAATAAAAGGCAAACTAGGCCGAATTAAAAGCCAGCGAATAGAAATAAGCCTTCAAGCGTGCCTTAAAAACAGGGAGAGAGGGGGCCATTCTCACTGCCAAAGGGAGTTGGTTCCAGAGACGAGGCGCACAGATTGAGAACGCACGTGCTTAAATACATGCTTATAAATTATTGCTTTATGTATTTAAAAAGGTATAGTGGAGATAAATCTACATTCCTTTTCAAGCGCTTTGTTTTATTCTTTTGTTATTTATTTGACTATTCCTATCCTGTCTCTCTTATCTTCCTGCAGCTCCTCTCAATCCTATAACTGTTTCCTGGTTTTAGGTTTTCACTTCATGCGCTTCTTTTGAACTAAGCAGTTTTACCGGCATCTACTGACCGCGAAAAATGTGCAGCTTGCAGCAGCATGAAGCGCTTCAAGCAGGCACTAATAAAAGACAGAAAGTACCAGAGCGAACACGAACAATCGCGTGTTAATTTTTTTTGGTGGTGGGTGTGTGAGAATGTGGTTGGAGCGCATGAACAAGCAGCGCTCTCTCTCCGTCCTGTGAAGACTCCGGTGCGGGCCGGGCGCTAGAGAAGTCCGCATGTAAAATTAAATCTTTATTAATTGATCATCTCAGTAGTGTGTGTGTGTGTGCGCGCGTGCGTGTGTGCGCGTCTGTGTGTGTCTCGTGCCCAGAGGTGGAAAGAGTACTAAAATTTTGTACTTAAGTAAAAGTACCAATAGGCTACTATGATGAATTTTTACTCAGGTACAAGTAAAAGTGTTTGCCTAAATTTTTACTCACGTAAAAGTAAAAAGTATCTTAAATAAAATGTACTCAAAGTAAAAGTTACCAGACCGAAGTTGTTGAGCAAAACTGCGGGAAAAGTGTGGCTGTTTAACGACCTCATTATAAGGTGCGCACCATCGACATATAAATCTATGGACATAGCCCGCCCATTTGGAAATACATATTCAGAATGATTCAAAATGGGAGGTTCCCACCGCCTCCATTTTGGCCGTGTCACATGCTTCTTCACGCCCAGACAATCCATAAATGGGAAAAGAGGTGGAGCAGAGGGTGGGGCAGTGAGGGTTGGAGATAACAAAACCAATGTAGGAAGCTAAACTGAGCTAACACACGAAGCTAAGATGGAGAACCAAGACAGCGAACCACGCAGCTGTCTGGCTTCCGTGCGAGGCAGCAGCGTTGGTCGTCTGTGGAGCTGTAATACGGACTGTACAAATACAAGCAGAGCCTCAGACCGCTGCGATCGGAGCCGTGCATGCTGGCTGCTTACACGATGTCCCGCTCCGCTCCACTCCGGGGGAGTTCAGCGGGACCTTAGCTGTATGCTAACTGGAAGCTAGTGGAGTTTTTCGGGCTCTTTTAACGAGAGAAACGCAGTTGAGCGACTCCAAAGTGTAACGAGATCAGCTCAAACAGCTGGATTGTTTCTGTAGTCTCCGTCAGAGAGTTCCACAGGCTACAACCACAGCGTCAGACGGTAGTCAAGCAGCCGCGCGTCCCAGCTCCCTCGGGAGAAGGGAGTGTGCGGCTGCCTGTGTGTAGAGACGCCGGGCGCCCGGCTCGCTGGACTACGTGCCTCCGCAAGGATTAAGCGGCACATTCGCGGATCTCTGATCGCAGGCCGCTGCTGGTAAAAGGAGAGGCACGTTGCCCAAACTCTGCAAATTCTGCAGCGATGACCTCGTGGATCTTCGTCCCGAAGCCTCAGCTAGCCTCAGTTAGCTTACCTAGCTCGAGTTACGGTACCCAGTCAGCCCCACGAACACCTTATATTTCAACCCATCTTTGACCAAGCAGTGTTATGTTAAACACAAAGCATCTTCCCCCATTCAACCAGCGAAATAAAGTACAGAAATATAATTTTACTTACTGATAAAAATGAAGCAGAGACTTCTTGGATGATCTCTTGGTGCAAACAATTCCACAGCTTTCCCTCTTTGTCCAAATAATTCCATGATTAACATCCAAACACGAACACGCAGAAACAACAACTAAAGTTCAGAGTCGAATTGGCCGAACATCTGTTAACGTGAGGCTGAGGCCTTCCTTGGAGCTAGCTGCTTATGCTAGCTCTGACGCTTGCTCTGACGCTCATGCTTCCTGTCAATCAAATCTAATTATTCATAATTTCAAGCATTTTATTACACCTAAACGAAAGAGTTACAAAAAAATCCACCCCCCTCAGAGTTGTCAGGACTATAAACTAGACCTATTAAACACAAAATGGAAAATTGAACCAGGATGTAAAGATCTTTTTTTCAGCTGTGAAGTTGGCAGTTTTAACATGGAGGTCTATGAGGATTTGCTCACTTCTGGACCCACCCCCAGTGGATGAGGGGAGAACTGCAATTTTTGCCACTTCCGTGTTTGCCTCATTTGTGAGCCAGACGGGTTCCCCCTTGGTGCGCACCCACATCCTTCTCTCTCTCTCTCTCTCTCTCTCTCTCTCTCTCTCTCTCTCTCTCTCTCTTCCAACACTGCTAAGCACAATATTTTTAATTTACTAGGCCTATAAATATATTTTTTTACTCAGTAACGGACGTGATTGAAAATGTAGCTAAGTACAATACTTTTAAAAAACATACTCAAGTCAAAGTAAAAGTAAAATCTACTTCAAAAAGTATAAATTCACAAAAAAGCTACTCAATTACAGTAATGCGAGTAAATGTAATTCGTTACTTTCCACCTCTGCTCGTGCCCGGTAGCTGAGTCAGTTACAGTATAATTCCTACTCACGTGGGCCCCTAGTGGGCGTGGCCCCCTGTGCCTGTGCCCATAATGCCCATTGGGTGAATAACCGGCCGTGGCTCCGGGAGCTGTCCCTGAAGGAGGTGCTGAAGGAGGGGCTCCTGTAGGCGCCGCTGCTGATGCTCCGTTTTTCACTTCCTGTTTGCTGCTCCTGAACAGCCTCCGCCCAGAACACCGGCAGTTAACCCGGGACGGAGCCCGAGGGAAGAGCAGCATCACGGGGTACGGAGTCACGGAGAACCTGACGACTCCGTTACAAAGAAACAACACTGATAAAGGTATGGATTTGTAGGCATCTCTTCATCATCTTTATTATTATCATTATTACCATCACGACATGCTGGAAATTGAAATGAACAAACTTTCTCCAGTCAGGACCATAGATATCATATAAACACTAGATGCCTTAACTGGGAGTCGACAGCGTCCCTACACGGCGGCCATCTTACCTCGGACAGCTTACGTTCCGTTCTCAATGGTAGCAGATGGAAGGTGAGTGAACAACTTAAACAAAAACACTCTTAACTCGATTAAAAATGAACGGATTTACAAGCCGGTTGCATTATTACAAACCTTATAGCACACAGGCTTGATAGGACATACTTTAACATTTTTAAATTAACGGGCCAAATCCGTCATATTTTACAGCCACATCTCTGGCGTTTATAACAAACCAAACCGTTTGAAATTCGGTTGAAAATTGAGCAAGTTAGAGTTATTTAAATAGTACATTCACCATTGACACCAATGTTACGAAAGGGGGCAGCTGTCCGAGGTAAGATGGCCGCTGCGTAGGGACGTCCGTCCAATCGACGAACAGCGCGGGTAAGGCATCTAGTGTTTATATGATATCTATGGTCAGGACGACACAACTTGACATGGGTGTTACATTGAATTATGTCCCCCTCTGATATCCGCATTGTTTTCCCTCACATCTGACTTTAACTGGCACATATGTTGCTAAATTGTAACCTTTCACTTTCTAAAAACATCCTAATCCGGTAATTACTGTTGAGTCAATGACTGTAGCTTATATTTCTATTTAATCATAAACATAAGAACATTTTAATGGGAAATGGGTCTGCTTAGTAATGCATTACTTAATATTAACATTATATTTAAGCAGTTATTACTTTATTTAATAGTTTATTAATGTTTAAAAATGCACTAAGTAACGTTAACAAAGGGACCCTTATTGTAAAGTGTTACCAATATTTCAGTTTAACAATAATTCAAATAAACTTATAGGAAAGGATCGCAGAAGTAAAAAAAAAAATCATAACACATAATTAATGCCACAAATGTGTGTTGCACATTAGAACATGACACAAAAGGATAAATTATTGATGAATGATCGGAACGTTGTCAGACAGGTTTCATGTGGGATATTGAATCAAAAATGGAGAACATGTAGCTGCAACTTCATCAGTCTGTTAGAGCTAATTAGCATCTTGGCACATTATTTAAAACAAGTTTGTGCACTTTGGCAATATATGTGTCCACCAGCCACAAAATGCAAAATAACTGCTTCTATCTAATCATTTTTTGCACTGAAACAGCTTGCAGCAGTTCCCAGGAATCATTAGATGGAGTGACAGAAAAGTTAAGTGTATTCTGTCATGTTTTGACTCCATGAGTTAAAAATCACACAACCATCCTCTTGTTTCAACAGTTTTAAAACAAGATTTTGTCAGTCATCTAAAAAAAAAAATTCTTTTTAACTGCAGCTGTTTTCTATTTTTAAAGCAACCCTGCACAACGTTTAGAAACATTGTACGCATATATAATAAAGTTACAATCTGAAGCATCTGTGTGTGTTTCATTAAAGACGTTCTAAAATCAGCCTGAAACAGAAGCACGACTCATGCTTCACTCACTAGTCAAATATACGTGAAATAGAGAGTAGCTCACAGGCAACAACGCTGAAATAGAACAAGCTCAGTTATTGTTGGTGATGTTTGAGGTCACTGACAGGAAAGTCCAGTTTGCATTTGTGTAAAGCACATGTTTTAAAATAGTTTTTAAAAATCCAGGCCCCTGCACAAGTTGGTAAAGGATGTGAACATAAAGCTTTGATTTTTATAGTTGTGTAACATCTGTGCATACAATTTAGTTTTCCCTTAATGTGTGGTTCAGTTTTGGTGCAAATAGAAATTCATCAGTTGCAGGTTTCTCGGCCAATCTTTCTTTAAGAATTACAAATAATTGTTTATTTTTAAACAGAATAAAAAAACATCTAGGTGCAGTCAAGGTGGTGAGGGGATCCGTTTTGGTGGTCTAAGGATCAGGTCTCTGCTTTTTGCAGATGATGTGGTCCTGTTGGCTTCGTCAGGACGTGATCTCCGGCTTTCGCTGGAGCAGTTCGCAGCCGAGTGTGAAACTGCTGCCCCCGCGACCTGACTCCGGATAAGCGGATGAAAATGGATGGATGGATGGATGGATGGAGAATAAAAAAACAAAATAAATAACAATAATAATAAATTATATTGATTTCCCATTGAGGTGAAGCCTGGTTTTGTTTTAGCTTTCTCCTGAAGTATCAGTTTCTCATTTCTGTCTTTTTTTCACCAGAAGAGGCGGCATCCTCCTTCACAAAAGTCAAAACAGGAATCATTTTCCTCCAACGCTAGAAGCTGACATTAATAGGCAGCTATGAGGTGCTACTTCAGATATTCCTTTAAAAAATGCCTCTTCTTGCTGGTTCTGCATGGGGGAGCGGCGCTCCTGTTCTCCAGCTGGTACCTTCAGCCCAGTTCCTATGACTCTGCCCCAACTGGAGGAAAAGTTCACGTCTTGTTGCTGTCGTCATGGCGATCAGGTTCATCCTTCCTGGGTCAGGTTTTCAGTCAGCACCCGTCTGTTTTCTATCTGATGGAGCCCGCTTGGCACGTGTGGACTGGGGTGCAGAAACCCAGGAGGAACTTCCTCCGGATGGCTGTGAGGGATTGTCTCTGGAGTCTTTACCATTGTGACTTCTCAGTGATGGATGCTTATCTACCAGACAACCACCGTGTTTCCTCTTTATTTATGTGGACAGAAAGTCGAGCTCTGTGCTCACATCCAGCCTGCTCCATCACAACAACCAATGAGACTCAGTGTCTTCAGAAATGTGGTGCTGCAGGTCTGCAGAAGGCAGAGGAGGCCTGCAGCTCACACAGTCATGTGGTGTTCAAAGAAACACGAATATTTGAGCTGGAATCTCTTTATCCTCTTTTGCAAGACCCCAACCTGGATCTCCGCATCGTTCATCTGGTCCGGGACCCACGGGCCGTGCTGAGGTCCAGGGAGGAATCTGCCTTTTTACTTCGTCGAGACAGTGCTATAGTCCTGGAGCAGAGGACGGTAGCAGCAGCTGAAGTTCAGTACAAAGTGATGCAGGAAATCTGCAGTAGTCATGTCCTCATGAACATAAAAGCTGTCGTGGAGCCTCCTCTGTTCCTGAAAGGCCGCTACAAACTGGTTCGCTATGAAGACGTTGTCCGCAGCCCGCTGAAGGAGATCAGAGATATTTATGAGTTTGTTGGTTTGGATTTGACCAGGGAGATGGCTGAGTGGATCTACAAGGCGACTCACGGAGAAGGGAAAGGCAGCAGGAAGGAAGCTTTTCAAATTGTTTCTAGAAATGCCACCCAGGTGTCTGAGGCTTGGCGCACCATGCTGCCTCACAGCAAAGTCAGCCTCATTCAGGAAGTGTGTAAAGAGGCCATGTTGCTGCTCGGCTACAGGACAGTCGGCAGTGAAGAAGAACAGAAGACACTTGATCTAGATCTGTTAGATCCAGTGGAACTGTATTAACTTAGCGTGAAGGTCCTCCAAACTGTTACGATAATACTTCACAGTCTTCTGTCCTTCATGAGTTTGAGATTTTTACTGTTTTTTACTGACTGAGCAGTGATTTTCATCTTATTTTCAGCAGAACATAAATACACCTCCAGGATTTGACCCATCAGGGTGCTCCTTTAGGTGATCTGGCCACAAAAAAGTAAATCTATGTTCACCTGAGAGGATAGGAGATGACAGTAGATGATTTTGGTCTAGTGCCCTCTGGTGGACATTAAAAGGATTGCAATCATCAAAGAAGAAAAAACTTTCAATCTTAATTTTCTGCAGAAACAAAAATCCTAATATGTCTAATATTTTTATAAGATTCTTTAGAATTTGAACCAATGCATTAATCATAAGCAGGAGCAGCTTGGTGCCACTTGAAGGAACATACTGAAGTGTCAGATATTTGTTTTTTTAGACAGAAACCAATATTAATCTCATGAGAGAAGAGATGCACTGTAGCAGATTTCTATACAGCTCTAGCCTCAATCTACTGTGGTCTGAGAGGGCAGGAAGGAGATGCTACACCAGGAAAATGTTTGTTTTTGTCCCAATGTGGGTGGGATGAGGTGTGTCTACCAAAAAAACTATCAAATGATCCTTTTTCTTTTTTTTTTTCAATACTGGTTTCTGATGAAAAAACCCAATAACCAAACTACACACGGACCTTCCCAAGAAACTGATTTCTGTCACCTTAGATTGTGACATGATTACAACTCCAGCGATGGAGCTTTACTGCTTTTTATCAAACTCTTTCATTAGATACAAACATTTATACAATGATTTTCAGTTGGAGATTAAATGAGACAAACACAAATAAAGTTTAAAGAGTCCGAAATGTGAAGGTGTTGGAATTTTGATCACCGCGCTATTAGTTCTAAAAAAAATTAAAATGTGTATTTTATTAATTATGTATAACAATTTTAATCCCTTATTATTATTATTATTATTATTATTATTATTTGCAAATATTTTTTTATCTTTTCAGTTTTTAAATTAACAATTAAAAAGTAAGACTGAAAACTCAAAATGTTTTATGTTTTGATTTTAGAAGATGTTTATATCTGGTATCATGGTGGAGGTTAGCTGTGTGGAGAAAGAGGAGGAGGAGGAAGAGAGGAGGTGTGCATTTCAAAATAAGGTTCTACCAGGAACTTATTTAGAGCCAAAACAGTCATTGATACTTTAGAGATTAGAAACATTTGCTTCAGGGAGACGTATTTAGTCATTCATTTGCTCACTAACAAATGATGCTCTTCACACTACTTCTAAACATGGCCTAAATTCATTAAACGAGTCATCACCTGAAATTTTCACTTTTCCACTTGAAAAAAATGTCTATAATGGCTTCCTAATAATTTTTCACTGGCCGAAAAGCCGATATTTAACATTGAAGCGTTTGTTTACTCTTGCCTTCTTCAACCAGCTCACATGCACCCCACGAGCACGCGCACTCCAAAACGAGAACTTGAGCTCTGGCCTATATGACATCACAAAGGCCAGATATAACCAAATATGAGGCCAGCAGCGAACAAACCAGCACAACAAAGCTCATTTCATAACGTGAAACGCATAAATGATGTCTTACCGTTGCTGATCCGTGTTACGGGAAAAAAGTCCACTGGGTTTGTGTATTCAATCTTCACAACAGCATGATGAGCCGATGCCAGGCTGTTTAGCTTGCTTTGCCCCATCCAGACTGTTTACAGATCTCCAATGCCGCGTCCCATCATTTTCCAGTTTATGGCGCTTCGCTGAAAAAAAACCTCAACAACAAGCGAGGACGCCATTACACACGAGGCGAGGCTCGTACTGTTGGATCCCGTAGGTCAGTGTTTCCCAACCCTGGTCCTCAGGGCCCACTGTCCTGCATGTTTTCCATGTCTCTGCTTCAGCACACCTGATCTGCATTACCTCCTCAGGAGGACTTCAAGTGCTGCAGATGCCTGTTAATCACTCATTCATTTAAGTCAGGTGTGTGGCAGCAGGGAAACACTGGTGTTTGAAAGGGCAACATGGAAAACATGCAGGACAGTGGGCCCTGAGGACCAATTCAATTCAATTCAGTTTATTTATATAGCGCCAGATCACGACAAGAGTCGTCTCAAGGCACTTCACAAAGTAAACATTCCAATACAGTTCAGTTCATAAGCCAATCAGTAAAAAAGTTTCCTATATAAGGGACCCAGCAGATTGCATCAAGACACTGACTAGTGTCATTGTGTTGGTACAATCCTCATACTAAGCAAGCATTTAGCGACAGTGGGAAGGAAAACTCCCTTTTAACAGGAAGAAACCTCCAGAGGATCCTGGCTCAGTATGAGCAGCCATCCGCTACGGCTCACTGGGGGTTGAGAAGACAGAGCAGGCACAGGCACACCCCGCACCCACACACACACACACACACACACACACACACACACACACACACACACACCACATATATCAAGTAGTGTTTCTATGGCTACACTGTGATTTCTTAGTAGAAGTTCTATTTAGTAAGAGTAAGAGAAACTTTATTGTCTTTATCTGAGTGAATCTATAATTAATTCAATAGGTGAACTAATAGTAGCACATTCTATGTTAAAGAAAGTGAGATGTAATATCAGGAGAAGGAGAATGTTAGGTGGTTGGCAGCAGTGTGCCAGCCGACCAGGGTTGGGGGACACTCCCGTAGGTCACTGCCAAGTCGGGTTCAGTTATAACTTTTGTTATTTTGGAGCAAGATGCTGAAGCTGCTTCCTCCTTCCTTCCACCAATCAACACGCCCCTCAGTCCTGCACACGTCCGACACAATATCGTGTGTGATCTCGCGAGAAAATATGCCCTTTACAAAAAAAAGCAAATTTTTAATTTATTTTTCCAATACATTTTATTTTAATCCCCTAAAAGACTATAATAGGACGTAGATATCCACGGTATTATAGGTGATGACTCCTTTAAAAGGAGGCACTAAAGAGTCTGTGTGTATCTTTATTTATTTATTTTTTATTTAACCTTTATTTAACCAGATGAGTCGATTGAGAACTCATTCTCATTTACAACAACGATCTGGCCAAGAGGCAGCAGCAACAGACACATAGTTAGCTTTACACAAACAGATAAGATAAAAAACAGATAAGATAAAAAACAGATAAGATAAAGGGAAAAAATGCAGATAAAGATAAGATAAAACAGCTAGACATAAAGACAAAGGACTGATGTCATATATAATATGTACAAGCCATCAAAACAGACTTAAAACAATCTTTAAGTACTCAGAAGCACATTGATCAGAAACTATTGAATGCACTTTATGCACTTATAGTCCAAAAATGCTTATACTGAATGGATCAAAAACCCTTATGAATAATAGAAATTTTACATGTTCAACATTGATGACATTATTTGCCCAAAGAAACACGTTTTTCTTACATTTTTTCTTGGTAAGGTCATTAATGTGTTGATGATTTGCTCCCAGTTTAACCTTCAGCTGAGACATAAACACAGGGCAGATGAGGTGTTGTGTCTGGTATCCGTCTACACACCTCATGGTTTGTCTCGCACACTCACTCCCTATTTCCACACAACATTTTTGCATTTTATTGCTGTTGTAGGACGACGTTCCAGTTTAAGCCTGCTTTTGTTGTAGCTTTTTTTTTACTTTTCCCATTTGCATTGTTTCTGATCAGCTTTATAAAATTATCTGGTTTCATTTAATTGATTATTTTCTTGCTCTGTGGTCTTTCTGCTGTTTAGCGAGACACAAATTGATTTTATTGTCATTGTTGCTAACATTTCAGGATTTTAGGTTTAAATTAATATTAATAAACTCCTGCAGAGTGTATTTATGAGCTGAAAAGTTTATTCTAGTCTTGAATTTCCTCTTCGAGTGTTTTTTGATTTGTTTGAATTTGTATTTTTTTTTATTTCACCCAAATCCCACGTTTATGAGCTCAAGCCTGAGTTTCTCAACATCACCCAGTTTTATGTAACAGCTTAAAAAACTGCAGGTCTGTGTTCTTTGTCATGATTTTGTAACACACTGAACTCGCCAAACAGGATACAGCTCACGTTGCTTAATTTCAAGTAACGTGCCATTTGAGTATAGAGGGGAGCAAATGAAGGATTTGTTTAACTGCCAGTAAAATATAAACGAGACTCCAATCTCTAATCAAATCTTTTGATCTGCACTACTTCCTTGTGTTTGCACAACCGATTCACTAATCAGTCATATTGGTTTCATTTTTAGAAAGAAAACTGCAAGAGAAAATGACTGTGAGAATTTGTGCTTGAATGGGTGAATGACTGTTGAATTGTAAAGCACCTTGTGGGGTTGTAGAACGCTAGAAGGTGCTATGTAAACACAGGCCATTTACAATTATATTTATTTCAAATCAAATCAGCCTTTATTTATAAAGCACCTTACAGGCATGAAGCATGCCACCAAGGTGCTGTACAACCAAAATAAGAATAAAAAATAAAACCAGCAGAGGCAATTAAAAACCAACAATACAAATCTAACAGAATAAAAACATGTAAAAAATATCAGCAACCCACAGAATTAAAAGCCAGGTCATAAAAGTAGGTCTTCAGCCTCTTTTTAAAAACCTCTACTGATGAGGAGAGCCTAGCTAAGGGAAGGGCGTTCCATAGTTTTGGTCCCGCTACCGAGAACGCCTAATCCCCTCTTGTCTTTAGCCGCGCTCTGGGAACAGAGAGCAGCAATTGGCTCCCAGAGTGAAGTGCCCTACCAGGAATGTGTGGCTGCAACACTTCTGACAAATAGGCTGGGGCCAACCCATTCATTGCCTTGAACACCATTAAAAGAAGTTTAAAACAAATTCTAAAAACAACTGGCAGCCAGTGCAGAGCAGCAAGAATTGGAGTTGTGTGTTCATACTTTCTCTTGCCTTCCAAAAATCTCGCCGCAGCATTTTGAACAAGCTGCAACCGAGCTACAGCTGAGCTAGTACCCTGACTTACTATTTCCACTGAGTAGCAAAAGTCACCCAGAAATCTCCAGGGATCCAACCACCACATTCTGACTAGAAGATGACTTTAAACATCAAAATCATTTTCTGTGTGTTAACATCTGTTGTTAAGTTTTTTTTGGTAGCCCGGGTGTTGTAGGGATCAGTTATTTTATAGAGAAAGTAAAATCACAGAAAAATGTGAAAAATTTTCTGCTTCTAGAAGATTTTGGGGCACATATGTTGAGCTAGTGCTAAGGCTAAGATGCATGAAAGTATGGAAGCCCATTCCCGCCACTCAGATTTTAAAAAATTATCTCATAATTATGACTAAGTCATAATTACGAGATATATATATATATATTTTTTAATCAGAGTGGCGGGAATGGGCTTCCATATTAAAGAAGGGGAATTCTGGTCCTAAAAGTCTTTTTTTTTGGTCTTATTATCATGCAGAAGAGGAGATACTGTGCTTCAATTGAGACAGATTTTCTCCAGCATGAGATGCTACATCCATCCACAACCATTAAAGTTCAGGTCAACTTTACTGAAAAAACATTTTTTAATTATTATTTCTGGTTATAATCAGTCACTCTAAGTTTTTCATGAGGGCTGAACATGAAAATAGTCTCCTCCACCTATCTCCTGCATTGGCTTCTGATAGAAAATAGACGGTGAAACGCTAGGATTAGAAAAGCCTGACAGATCGACGTCACGCTGTCACTTAAAGGTGCAGTGTGTAAGAATAAAGAAAGATTTGTGAAATAATCCCAAAACAGTCTAATGTTTCAAATGTTGGCAGGAAGGTTGTTCTGAAACATATTTCATTCTAACTGAAAGTAGCTTCAGACGACAGGATTTGGAGTCTTATTTCCTGATATGTGGACATCTCTCCTCTGATTGGCATATTTGCATGTTCACCCTGTGCACACGTGAGTTCTCTCCGGGAACTCCTCCCACAAGCCAAAAATGTGACTGTTAGGCTAATTTGTGTGTGTGTGTGTGTGTGTGTGTGTGTGTGTGTGTGTGTGTGTGTGTGTGTGTGTGTGTGTGTGTGTGTGTGTGTGTGTGTGTGTGTGTGTGTGTGTGTGTGTGTGTGTGTGTGTGTTGCAACCTGTCCTCCCTCTAGACATTTAGATGCTTCAGAATGACTTTGTTTAAATATCCCCGTGAGAATGAGGATTATAAAGAATTATAAAAAATATTAAAAATGAAGGATTTACTTTCTGAATGAAATAAAGTAACACGACAAACAACAGCTGCAGTTTGGTCAGAGTTTTTTTTTTATTATTATTTTATAAACTTAATTTATGTGTTTGAGCTATTTGACCAAAAGAGAAACTGATCCTCAACTCTTCTTTTCTCTTTGAACCCACCCACTTTTAACCATGGCCAATCAGAACCTACTCACATGTTCCATTTGTCACTAATCCAGACAATCTGCATTTTTGTCGTCGTCATTGACCGTCAGCCTTTTTGTGATTGTCTGGTATGCCTTTAGAGTGGAGGTGTTGTTACCTGAGACCTGTCCACAGACTGCCGCTGGAGGAATCACCACTTAAAGGTATAAAATTACTACTACTATTATTATTATTATTAGTAGTAGTAGTAGTAGTACTAGTAGTAGAAGTAGAAGTATTAATACGGGTGGCTGAAGCTGACCCAGACTGTGTGCTAAATTTCATCACTGTATCCCAAAATATTTTTTTATTGGAAAATCTGCCGCTATATCAGAGTTTAAATTAGATTAATAACTAATGTTATTAAATACTTTTATAAAATAGCATTTTTTGCAACTGTATAGAAAAGACTCGGTAAAAAGAGAACAGACAAGACAAGATTTTAAAAGTCTAGAAAATATTGTAAATTAAATTTGTTTAGATGGTGTCTTGAACAAGACCAGAGGTCAGACTTTTGTGATTTGATTACAGTTATTACCACAGTGTTTAAAGGATGTTGGACATTGAGATTTATGATGAGCTAGAATAGAATAGAATAGAATAGAATAGAATAGAATAGAATAGAATAGAATAGACTTTATTGATCCCACAGTGGGGAAATTCACTTGTCACAGCAGCATCAGCACTCAAAAGGATAATTAGAAGAGAAATAAAAACAAGGATTCACGTATATACACATATGCAGTAATCTAGTATTGTAGTATCTATTGTAGTACATTATCTAGTATCTAGATAATGTGTAAAAATTCTGAGGACGAATTAATTTGACCCGTAGAAACTGAGCCTGTCCTAAACCTTAAAGAAAATCAAAACAGAAACACTTTCAACAACAACCTTTTAACTAAACAACCAAACTAAAAAGAATTAAACAGAACTTGTTCAGTGGTATTTGATGACTCAGCAGTTACCAAACACATGAATTCAACGTCATGAAGTCATTCCAGTTTTTAGGTCTGATTTTAAAAAGACAGGAGTCCATAGATTTAGAATAGAATAGAAAATTTTATTTTATTGTCTCTCAGTGGGGAAATGTTGGTGTCAAAGCAGCAATTTCATTCAACAAAGAGAGTAAAAAATAAATACTAGAAAAACAAGAAGAAAACAAAACGCAGAAATAAAGGATTCAAAATATTCAAAGATTCAAAAATCAAGATATTGAATATATATAAAAAAAATTAATGCTGTGTGGAATAAAACAAGATGGGTGAATGTAGAATGACAACAGAAACTGTGCAAATGATAAAAAATGCAAAAAATATTGTGTACTGGTTTTGTTGGGAGCAGTGGTGGCTGTAAATCCTAAAAGCTTCATGCACCATGGATGCAGCAGTCTGTCACTCAAGCTCCTTGTATGTGGTGGGAGACATTGTCTAACAGTGATGTTATTTTTGCTAGAGTCCTTCTGTCTCCCACCTCCTGCACTGGATGAAGAGGACGTCCCAGGACGGAGCGGGCCTTTGGAGCTTATCTAATCTCTGCCTCTGAGCAACAGATAAGCTGCTGCCCCAACAAACCACGCCATAAAAGATGGCTGATTCCACCACAGAGTCGAAGAAGGTCCTCGTGGGCACCCCTGCACTCCAAAGGACCTCAGTCTGCTCAGCAGGTAGAGTCTGCTCTGACCAATCCTGAAAAGAGCATCATTGTGATGGCTCCAGTCCAGCTTGTTGTTCAGGGGAACGCCCAGGTACCTATAAGAGTCAACTTAACCTTAATGTCCACTGGCAGAGGTGGAAAGTAAAGAATCACAAGTGAGTAGGTTTTTTCTGTATTTATCCACCTTATTCCTACACCCCAAGATCATTTGCGTGAAATATGCGACCTACTTCCGGTACGGCTTTTGTTTACATTGCCACCAGAGATGTTGCGATCCGTTTGCGCTAATCCACTTTTCATGGTCTTTTTAGAAACATAAGGTGCATTTCCACTGTTGGAACTTCAGGGTAAATTTACAGGAACTTCCCGACATGCATGTGTCTCCACTTGACCGAGCCGGCTGAACTGTGACTGTGGATGCTTTAGGTGCTGATCAGTGACATCACTCACTGCTGAAGCAGTCGCGATATGCTGACATCTGTGCAAAGTCCTGAAAGGGCTGAATTTGAATGGAGACACAACAGCTGAGAAGAACGAGCCATCGTATCTCCCGCTCAATTTTCCCCTCCCAGAATTTACCTTGAAGTGCCGACAATGGAAGCACGTCTGTAAACTTTGTGGAAACACCAGTTGTCACAGCTCAAATAGGACACTATAGTCATCGATGTCTCATGCTCCCTGAACCACTCTTTCACTATTTGAGCCCAATGAATCCTGGCATTGTCATCTTGGAATATGGCCGTGCCATCAGGGAAGAACAAATCCATTGATAGAATAACCTGGTCATTCAGCATGTTCAGGTAGTCAGCTGACCTCATTCTTGGAGCACATCCTGTTGCTGAACCTAGACCTGACCAACTGCAGCAACCCCAGATCATAGCCCCGCCCCCACAGGCTTGTACAGTAGGCATGATGGGTGCATCACTTCATCTGCCTCTCTTCTTACCCTGATGCACCCATCACTCTGGAACAGGGTCCATCTGGACTCATCAGACCACATGACCTTCTTCCTTCGTTCCAGAGTCCAATCTTTATGCTCCCTAGCAAATTGAATCCTTTTTTCCAGTTTGCCTCACTGATTAGTGGTTTTCTTACAGCTATACAGCTGTTCAGTCCCAATCCCTTGAGTTCCCGTAACATAGTGCATGTAGAAATGCTTCTACTTTCACTATTAAACATAGCCCTGAGTTCTACTGTTGTTTTTCTTCCATCTGATTTCGTGATCACGATCATTCAGGATTTCTTTCCGACCACATTTCTTCCTCACAGACGATGGGTCCCCATTATCCATCCGGTTTTTAATAATAATGCATTGGACAGTTCTTAACTCAATTTTAGTCGTTTCTGCAATCTCCTTAGATGTTTTCTCTGCTTGATGCATGCCAATGATGTGACTCTTCTCAAACAGACTAACATCTTTTCCACGACCACCAGATGTGTCTTTCCACATGGTTGTTGAAGAGATGAGAAGCAACTCATTGTACCAGTTGGGGTTAAATAACTTGTTGCCAGCTGAAAGATAATTGCCCATGCATGTATTTTTAAATCAGGTTGAGAAAGCAGTCAGACAGGCAAAGACCAGGTCCTCATGCACTGATGTACAGCTAGACTGGAATGCAGGCGCACTCTCTCCTAATCCGAGGTGCATGTTCCACAAATTTAACTTTCTCTGGTTCCCAGCACAACCGCCAACAGCGCAACTACTGGAGTACATTTTTCAGGGGAAAATCATTTTTAAAATCCTCTTGAGATGTTCAAATATACTGCTACGAGAAACGAAACCTCATGCAACCAATAGCTATATGCGCTACTTCTGGTATCTCACTGGATGTTGCTCGCAATGGTTTCTGCATGAGCCGGCCAGGAATAAGATGGATACTTTTTAAGTCATTTTTAAAGTCTGTACTTTTACTTTTACTCAAGTATTGTACTTAAGTACAATTTCAATCATATCCATTGATGAGTAGAAAAAAATTATAGGCCTAATAAATAGAAACGGTTGCGCTTTGCAGCATCGGAACAGAATGAGAGACGCCGGCACGTTGCACCCGTGGAGGATGTGGATTATTCTATTGAAGTTAAACACCTACCACTTTTCCCACAGTTTTGCTCAAAAACGTTACCATCAGTCCAGTACCCTTTGACGTGCTCTTCACCGATGACAAGTAATAAATTAAATGTTTTGTCAAAATGATCTCTGAAATGTACAATCCTGAAAAACCCTTATGCAATCAGTGTGAACGTCCTATTCTTAATGATTGGATCATAATCCATCCATCTGACCGTCTTGTTCTTGATGCCACACAGCTGGTCTGCACAGCACCTCCGGAGCCTGGAGCTGATGCTGTCTGGTCCTGCAGCTTTAAGCTTCTTGATTTTTTTGTAGTTCTATATGAGACAAAAAAAATATTTTGTGCATTTGCTTCAATAATATAATCAATTAAATTCCCTGGATTTGATTGGTTGATTTTGGTCTTGAAAATACACGTTAGCCCTTTATCAGGTTGTGTTTAGTTAGATTTTACAAATGGTGCTGACAAGTCTGATTTTTAGTACATAGAAAATAATCCTTGTAGCTAAACTAAAGGGATATTTTGGTCAAAGTGACATTCGATCAGTTATTTGTTTATTGGTTAATTATTAGTGGCTGATTTCCAGTATTTATAAAATGACTTTTGTAAATAAAAAAGTTAATAAAACACAAATACTGTGTATACTTGTCCTTTTCCATTAGCATATCTGTATTTTTTGTTTGGCTTCATATTTATAAAATTCTTAACTCTTTGTTTTTTCAAAGTGTCAGTCAGCTTAATTGCAGTTGAGAAAAAACATTAAATTAAATCTCAGAGAGCTGCAAAAAACCCATAGGGCACACTTTAAACACAGAGTTTCAAATTTTCTGCTGACAGAGTTTATTACAAAGCATAAGAAGAACCACAAATCAAACATTTTACAAATGCCATTATTTAATTTATACAGCAGATTATTTTTTCTGAAAGGGTCAGATTTTTAACGAGTTTTGGTTTTGCTGCAGATGAATGTAGTGGCTCTTTAACCTAAACTAAGGCAGCTTTGTTTGCAAAGCACCTTTCATACACAGAAGCAATTCAAAGTGCTTTTCAGGAGCAAGAAAAAACTGTGAAAACATAAAACAGTAAAATTAAATTTAAAAAGAGAGGAGACAAAGATAAAGACTGAGCAGTTACAGTGCAGAAGGTGCAGTGTAAGAAACAATCACCTAAAGGCAGATGAATACATTAAAGTTATCATTTTGATGTAAAAGTTGGGTCAGAGTTGAGGTCATGGAGAAGCTGATTCCCTCTGTGGGCAGCATAGTAGCTAAAAGCAGCTTCACCCTGTTTGGTTCTGACCCGGCTGATATTTTCCTTCAGTCCTGCCAGAAAGTCCTGAGCTCAAGTGATTAGTCATGTTCTAAACTCTGAGATAAACGACGTCAGTTTTTGTTCATTTTTTCACATAATGGAACGTTCCGTTCACACGACTGCATGTTTTAAAACACATTTTCTTCTTTCCCAACCATTTTATTTCAGTCTTCATTCCATTACACTTACTAAAAGAGGAGATAAGATCAAACCGTGAAGAACGATGCGTAAGAGGCATGCTGGATGAGATGAAAAACCTGTTGCGACACTAGCTTCTATATTTAAAACTGCTTTTAAATCTTTTGTGTGTTCTAATTTTGAGCTTTCAGGTTCCAAGAAATAAAATAAAATAGATGTTACCAAAAATTAATCATTGAACAATTTTGATAAACTCTAACTAATGCCACCTTTACGATGGATAACCAAGGGATGAATTTATCATCGAATAAACATGTATTCTGATCTAACATGTGTTGTTTATCTTTATATCTTTCCACAGCCATGAATGTTTGCTACAGAGTTAACCTCAACACCATGCTTCTGCTGCTGGTGCTGCTGGGGGGAGCGGTTCTCGTGTCCTACAGCTGGTACCTTCAACACAGTCCCAACAACACTCCTCTCCCTCAAAGAAAAGTTCACGTCTTGTTGCTGTCGTCATGGCGATCAGGTTCGTCCTTCCTGGGTCAGGTTTTCAGTCAGCACCCGTCTGTTTTCTATCTGATGGAGCCCGCTTGGCACGTGTGGACCAGAGTGCAGAAGTCCGGAGCCCGGCTCCTCCGGATGGCTGTGAGGGATTGTCTCCGGAGTCTCTACCAGTGTGACTTCTCAGTGATGGATTCTTATCTGCCAGAGGACCACCGTGTTTCCTCCTTGTTTATGTGGTATGAGAGTCGGGCTCTGTGCTCACCGCCCGCCTGCTCCATCACAGCAACCAATGAGACTCAATGTCGTCTGAAATGTGATGCTCAAGGTCTGCAGAAGGCAAAGAAGGCCTGCAGCTCATACAGTCATGTGGTGTTGAAAGAAACCCGACTGTTTGAGCTGGAGTCCCTGTATCCTCTTTTGCAAGACCCCAACCTGGATCTCCGAATTGTTCATCTGGTCCGGGACCCACGGGCCGTGATGCGGTCAAGAGCGCAGTCAGCTAAGTCCTTAGAGAAAGATACGGCCACAGCCCTGGAACAACAAAACATGACAAAATTTGAAGTTCAGTTCAAAGTGATGCAGGAAATCTGCAGTAGCCACGTTCGTATTTTTGAGAGTGCCGTCCAGAGCCCACCTCCGTTCCTAAAAGGTCGCTACAAACTGGTTCGCTATGAAGACGTGGCACGCAACCCACTAAAGGAGGTCCAGGATATTTATGACTTTGTTGGTTTAAAGATGATGACAGAGATGAGTGACTGGATCTACCAGAAGACCCATGGAAGTGGAAAAGGAACGGCAAAGCAGGCTTTTCAAGTTGTGTCTAGAAACGCTACTCAGGTGTCTGAGGCTTGGCGCACCATGCTGCCCAACTTCAAGGTCAAACGTGTTCAGGTAGCGTGTAAAGATGCCATGTCGCTGCTGGGCTATAGGATAGTCCGCAATATTAAGGAGCAGATCAAACTTGACATAGACCTGTTAGTTCCACGGGAGCCATATCACTTCAAGTGGTAACCAGCAGAGAGACACCCCAAAGGTCAAATATAGAACTAAAACGCATAGACCTGCTTCTTGAATCAGCCTTAAATCTACAGTAGAGCCTCTGTTCATCAGTGCAAGGTGGATTTCTAGTAAATGGACACCCAACAGTGTAAGTTTACATGATTGAACTGACTAAGAACTCAGGGGTTTGACAGTACAGCTCATTTTTCTGCTACAAACAGATTTTACAACTGATTTTATTTCCAGTGCTCATAAAATGAGTATCCTGCAGTTTTCAGACATGACAGAGCCCAGCCAGAACACATAAGTGGGCCCCATATTGGATCTATATGGGCAAGCCGTATGGGTCCCAGCAGGTTCCATGGTGGCCCCACAGGGGTTTGCTGGTGTTTGAGTCAAACTCTCTGAAAACCCGTGTAGTGCCCGTTGAAATCTATGTGGGCAAAAATCTTTTTGGGCAAATCCCTATGGGGCCACCGTGGAAACCGCAGACAAACCCTGCTGGGACCCATGCGGCTTGCCCATATACTGTAGATCCCATATGGGGCCCACCTATGTGTGCTGGTTGGGATGTGAGCTCTGCTTTTTTCTTAAGCAGTGGTCTGACCTGAGGATCGTGAACACTCATAAATGGTAAATGGTCTGTATTTATATAGCGCCTTCTGGTGTTCTGCAACCACCCAAGGTGCTTTACAAGACAGTCTTTCACCCACACACCCTGGTGGTGATGAGCTACAGCTGCCCTGGGATGCCCTGGTGCCACCGGTCCCTCTGACCAAAGCCAGCAAGAATAAAAAGTTTATATTAAGCCAGTGTAGATCAAACACTGATGTATATTTTCAAAAGTTTTTTCTGTTTCTTTTGTTTGATTCTGTGTTAATTTGTCGTCAGTTCCTTTATTTTGATTCTGCTTATTTGTTTTTAATTGTGTTTTATTGTTTTTGTTTTATTTTACCTGATTTTCTTCTGCTTTTATCGTCTCTGGTCTCTAATAAAGATTCCTGAAGCCTATTGTTCCAAACTGAACCTGACATCTTATCAGCTCAACATGCATGAAGGACATTTGTTCCCACAAACAAACAAGAAGCCCTATGTCATAAAATGTCATCATGTTTCACTGAGGACAGATTGATTTAATGACTGATATAAAAATCAGTCATTTCCAAACTCTGGGATCAATAAAGTTCATCTCATCACATGGTTTAATAAAAAATGTTTTACAGTTTCATATGTCAAATGTCAAATAGAACATGCAAAGTGGAATACAGAATTGAAATAAACTGTCAACAACCAGCAGCAGGAAGAAAAGGTCAATATGTACTGATTTTCATCAGACTTACCAGAAAGTTTGGCCTTGCTAAACTGGTTGTTTGACTCGAGCTAAAAACAATTGTAATTGATACACTTGCATTCCCAGTATAAATAAAGCACATCATTGTTACTGAGATGGGCACGCCTTGCCTCTATGTTCATTATCAAAGACATGAAGTAAGACTAAACATTTGTTTTTGTGTGTTTAGTCTCTCACATCACAGCAAATGCTTCAATAGACAGACCACGACTTTATGGCTCAAGGTATTATTTTAGGCTTTATTTACAAAAAGGTAATTTTTTAATAAATAGTGCTCAATAAAAGTAAATAATACAAACTTAAAGCCACACTATGCAACTTTTTAAATCATTTTCTTAGTAAGTAAAGTGGAGCTGACATGCCTGGTGCTGCAGTCTGCTTCCAGCATGTTTCCTGCATGTTTTAGATCATGAACACAGCTGATGTGTTTGATTTAGTGATGAACCGCTCCTGTAGACACTAATGAAGGCTGAGGAGACGTTTCAGCTGTTAGGTTAAGGTGTTAAAAAGACCAACGCACAGCGAGGAGAGAAGTTTCACTTTTGGTTTCACTAATGGACACCAGGGGGTGCTGAAAGCAAGCCAGAACTGCCAAGTGTGCCTTTCAACTATGCTGTTGTCGTGATTGTGTACAACACAATGCAAGAATAGGGGCGGGGACTGGAGCCACGACTTTCCAGGAAATACACGCAGGTGACTCTCAAAAAATGAGAATATGGTATGAAAGTTAAATTATTTCAGTCATTCAACTTAGACTGAGAGACCATATAAAGGCTCAGGAACCCTTTGCAGGTGTTTTGGATTAATTAGCTGATGAACGTGTAGCACTTTAAGCCTAGAATATTGAACCTTTTCACAATATTCTATTGGTCTGAGATTGTAATTTGGGGGTTTTCATCAGCTGTAAGCCATAATCATCACAATTATAACAAAGTCTTGAAATATCTGGTTCTGCATGTAATGAGTCTATCTCATACATCAGTTTCACCTTTTAAGTTGAATTATTGTATTCACCTGTATATCGGTATAACACAATATAGTATGTATATATAATTAAAAGGTCAACAATAATTATACGAGTGGCACATAAAGACCAAACAACTAGACAAATAATGTCTTGGGCCTCAACAATACCAGGTTCCACATAAAGTAAACTTAATGGAAAAATAAACAATATTAGCTTTAAGATGCCTGAACTTGCAGCTGTTTGTGATTGGAAGTGGCTCATTTGAAGCGTTAGTGTGCTCCCTGCTGGTCAAAGAGTTCAAAACAAGAACTGATCATCCTGCCCACATTTCCTCTGCCTTGTTAATTTGAAACAAAACAAAAAAGATCTAAGACAATTAAAGAATAAATTAATTATATTAGAATATACAGAAGTGAATGAATCACAATATTTTTTTCTTATTCTCATGTTAGTTAATCATATATTTTAATCTAATTAAAATTTTATGGAAGACATGTTTTTGATCAGTTACAAGTTTAGAGGGGACACGTGACTGATCCGTTGATGGTTTGAACAAAAATATGCCTTAAATTAGCAACAGTGCCAACATTTGTGGACTTATGTACTCTTTTTTGAACCTCTGCAACCATTTAGCTAAAAGGACATCATCCTCTAAAACTGAAGAGGTCTTCTGCTTCATCTTGGACTAAAATAGAGGCAGAAATTCTCCAGCCTCCAAAGCTAACATCAATCCTCAAAGATACTTCCAACAGGATGATTTTCCTTACCAGCGTGGGGCAGCACTATTCAGCTGGCAGCCTGGTACCTTCACGTCCTCACTTTGTAAAGGATTAGATCAAACGGGAGGTTGCTGGACCAGATGATTTGGCTTTGATAAAAAAATAAAAATAATGACAAACAGACATGTTGGATCAGCCAAAATGAGCTCAGAGTCCAAGAAATACAATATTTATTGTTGGCAAAAGAATTTGGTATAAAATTTGGTTTCACTGCTACAATGTCTATTATGAAATCCATAACCTACCACAGGTTGATGAAGCTCAAATAAGGCAAAACAGAACTTCTGCTGCATGAACCCAAATGATCTGGCATCCAGGATACAAAAAAGAAACAAAAAAAAACTGTGATTTGTTCCGTTTGGATTTCTGAGTGACCTTTAACGAGTTTGAGTCTTTCTTTATATTTCTAAACCTTATTTCATGAGCATCATTTGTGTGTCTGAGTTCATTTGTAATGAATATGTCAAATCTGAATTGAAACTGAATTGAATTGAATCTCCTCTCTTTGTTACCACCCACTTTCAGCTTTGGCCAATCAGATATGTTCCAGCCTCTCCAACAGTAATGAGTATTCAGAAATCCAGACAAGCAGCATTTTTTTCATCCAGATTGGATAGTTACTCTTGAACTATGTCGCACATTGTAGTTTTGTGGACCAGGAACGTCTTTTTGTGCCGAAAGCTCCATGGCAAGTGCTGTTCACTGACTAAAGCAGGACTAAAGGTAAGAAAACATTATTTTTATTATGAATATTATTATTACTGATTATGTTTTCTGAAGCTGACATTGAAAGTGAATGAAATTATATATTACCGCAAGTATATACGTACTGTATATATATGTATATATATCTATATAATATATATATAGATATATATATACATACCATTTGAGATGAAGCATCTCATATATATATATATATATATATATATATATACATATAGATATATAGATATATATCTATATATATATCTATATATATCTATATATATATATAGATATATATCTATATATATCTATATATATATAGATATATATAGGCATTCAATATGCTGATTTAGCAGCATATATTATGTGTTGCTATATATCTAAGTGTATCTGACTTTATAAAACAGTCATTCTACTAATAAGAAAGCTCAGTAATAACAGCACAGAGGTAAAGCACGTTTTAAAATAAAAAAAAATATATAATAAAATAGCATTTATGAATACGTGGTCTTAGAATAGACACATCTAAAAAGACCAGTGGTCAGAGATTTGTGGTTTAAAGCAACAAAAAAAACGAATTGTGTGAATATACGTTTTTGTTAATAATTTAAACTGCAGAGTTTACCACAAAGACAAAAGAATGATTGACCTTGATATTAATGATGCGATGTGTAAGTAAAGTATTAACTAATCTGACCTGTAGAAAATTAGCCTGACACAAAGAGAAACAAAACAGATTAAATGAACGTCACTAAAAATAAAAGTTTTGTTAGGTGTTTGATGAGCAGTGACTTAACAGAAGAATGAACACACCTTGAGGAAGCCACTCAACAGGTTTTTGATCTGATTTTTAAAAAGAACAAGAGTCTTTTTTTTCCAGAGCATGACATAATCGGACCCAGTTTTGCAATGTGAGTGAACAAGAGAACTGGCATGTGAATCCAGAGTGAGAGCTGAGTCAAAGGTCACACCAAGACTCCTGACAGAGGGTTTGGTGTGAGAAGCAAGCTGACGAGAGTCTCTGACTTTGGGAACCAGCTTGTTTGGGGCACAGATGAGGATCTCAGTCTTATCTTCAGCTGTAGAAAGTTCCCAGCCATCCAGATTTTAATAAAGTCTGAGCAGGTGTGCAACAGCTGCAACTTAAAGGAGATGCACAGTTGGATGTCATCTGCGTAAAGATGGTATGAGATTCCTTTAAAAGAGCTCAGGATGTGCTGAAGAAGAAGCAGATAGAGGAGGAAAAGTAGAGGGCCCAGTACAGAACCTTGTGGGACACCATGGGCGAGGAAGGTGGAGGAGGATTGAAACTTGAAGATGGCCACAGAGAAGGAACGCTCAGACAGATAAGAGGAGAACCACTTCAGAGTAGTTCCTGATAAGCCTACCCAGCCTCTCAGCCTATCTAGTGATGGTGATGGTCAACAGTGTTTAAGGCTGCAGTCATGTCCAGCAGAACCAGAACAGAACAGTCCCCTGCATCACTGTGAGTCAGAAGGTCATAGAGACCCTGAGAAGAGCTGTTTCAGTAAAATGAGCTCTATGGAAACCTGACTGGAAAATAGCATAGATGTTATGTTCATCAAGAGCAGCTGTGAGTTGTTTGGCCACAACCTTTTCTAAGATCTTAGAGATGAACAGAAGTTTGGAGTTGGGTCTGAAGCTGCTATGGAGAGATGGATCAAGATTGGGATTTTTAAGAAGCAGGTGGATTACAGCGTTCTTAAAAAGAGCAGAGACCTGACCAGAGACCAGGGAAGCATTAATTATAGACAGCACACTGGGACCGATGGACTGAAAAATAGTTTTAAACAAAGATGAGGGTAAGATGTCGAGGGGGCGTGCAGATGTTTTCATAGAGTTGACTAGTTTGGTTAGCTCAGGTAAAGAAACAAAATCAAAACTATCTAGAATGATGTGCCGGGTTGGAGTCAGAACAAAGATAAAGGCAAGGCAAGGCAGGTTTATTTTTATAGCACATTTCATACACAGAAGCAATTCAATGTGCTTTCCAGGAGCAAGAACAGCAAGAACATAAAACATTCAAATCAACGTGACCACATAAAACAGCAGATTATGAGATCAAATTTAAAATACACAAATAAAATTAGATGTAAGAATAAGATAAAAAGGAAAAGTAAGCTGAAGGAGAGATGCTAGATTTAAACATTATTGACTTTATCCACAAAAAAGTGAATGGAGGCTGTAGGGGAGGCAGAGGGTCTATACTGCTGATGGTGCTCAATTTTTCTGCATTGGTGCTTTAGGCAATCCAAAGAGTAGGGTTTTCTAAAGGAACTGATTTGATTCTGACAGGACAGAAAGGAGAGGCAGCCCTCATTAAAGTCATTGGTTGAAAAAATCAGGGTCATTATCAGGAGATAAAAGTTGAGTGTTTCTATTTAACGTTCAAGTCAGGGCCTATCAGGCTAAACTGCATATAGCTTAACCCTCCCGCTGTCCTATTGGGTGACCCCACTAGGAAAGGTGCGTTTGAGCAGGGTTGATGGTTAATCCCTTGGGGTCCACGTGGCAGAGGTGAGGACTGAGCACCACCTCACCCCTGCCACGTGGACCCCAAGGAATTAACCATCAACCCTGCTCAAACGTCACCTTTCCTGGTGGGGTCATCCAATAGGACAGCGGGAGGGTTAAAACACACAATATGACTTTGTTTTTAGCAAAAGTTGTTGAAAATAACAGAAAGTAGCCACTAATTAGTTAGTGATCCAGCCAGTCACAAGCATTGATCTGGTTCTGAACTACTTGCTAAGTTCTTTCTGTTTTTCTTCTAATTCCATGGTTTTTTGTTCTTATCTTGTACACAGAATAACAACGTTTTTGGTTGTTTAAGGTAAAAAACCAAAACTTTGTTATTCTGTGTACAAGATAAGAACGAAAAGCCATGGTTCTGAGCTACTTCTGGTTTCTGACTCCACCCACTTTGAGTGATATCATCTGCAGGTAGGGTCCTAATGGGGGAGGCAGGGTTTCCTCAAGCATCTTATTTCCAGGTTGAAAGAATAGCTCATGAAAATAACTTATATTTGATAAAAAATTGACATCTCAATAAGGCCAATGGTAACATTTTATCATATATTGGTATCTTTGCTCTGAAAGGTGTAAAATAACATGATGCAGGTCCTTTAAACAAACCCTCAGAGTCTGATAGATTTCATGTTGGCAGGGTTTGTTGCAAAGCACGGGAAGTGCCACAAAGCAGAAATAAATAAGAATTGCATTTATTTAATTTCAATAACATGTTCAGTCAGAAAGGGTCAGATTTGTAGAATAGTTTGGTTTTGGAATTGCGGTGGCATATTCACCCTAACTCTGATTATTTCCTTCAGTTATTCCTTGAAGTCCTGAGCTCACATTCTTAAAGTTATTATCCATGTTTAAAACTGTCTGCAACGGGGAAGCTGGAATAAAAACCAAAGCATGTTGCCAGAAGGGAAAGTCCCATTTATTTCATTTTATTTTAGCCTTCATTCCAATCGACATACTTGCTGTGTGAGTTCTTTAATCGGACAAATAATCTCTTGTGACAGCTGCTTGTTGAACTTTGTTCATTTTAAGGCATGCATTGTTTTTGTATGAATCGGATGTTTCCAAGAAACTCTATTTGAACATCCAAAGCAGGGCTGTCAAAGCTTTTCAAAATAAGAGCCAAAATTATGAAGTTAAAAGTCCTCATGGGCCACAAAAATGTTATTTTTTTAAATGGAAAAATTCTTTTACAATGATTTTTTTATTTGTTTTGTTTAGAAAGGGGGGTTTAGAAAATAGGCATATTGGTAAAATTTGGAACATTAAGAATGTTTTAAAATTGGTGATTTTCTTATTTACATCAACATCCTGCTAGAGAGGAAAAATATGCCATTTAAAAAATTCAAGCTGGGGCCGCACAAAATCACTCTGAGGGCTGCAAATGGCCCCCGGGCTGCACTTTGGACACCGCTGATCAAAAGGCACATTTCAAAAAATTAGAGAATTGTGAAAATGTTCAGTATTTCCTGTCACTCATGCCATAAAGCAAAACTCATTTATTATATAAATTCATTAAACGTGAAGTATAACCTTTCCTTCTTGTAATTTTTATGATTATGGCTTACAGATAATGAAAATCAAAAAAACTGTGTTTCAAAAAATTTGATTAGAATACTATTGGTATTTTTATGTTTTTTTTAGAAAAACCGTGAAATAGAAACACTAATAATTTATTTATTATTTATTTTGAGCTTTCTTTTAAAAACGGGAACATCTGAATTTGCACACAGGAAATTTTACTGGTTGGCCAATCACTGGTTACTTTTACAGTGGATGAAAATGTTGGGATTCATCAAAGAAAGAAAAAAATCCACTATACTCATTGAAATAACCAGAGTTAAACCTTAACGTTTCATTGCCCTGTACATACTTATCTCCACATTCCATATAAACTGAGTCTAAATATAACACAGAAAAATCTGAACTTTCTTATAAAGAAACTTTAGGGTTGAATAAAATAATAAAAATGCATTCTGATCTAACATTCTAGAATCACACTTTACTTGTTTTTCTTTCCACAGCCATGAATTTGTGCTACAGAGTTAAGTTCAACACCTTTCTTCTGCTGCTGGTGCTGCTGGGGGGAGCAGTTGTCCTGTTCAACAGCAGGAGCCCTCCCGAAATTCCCACCATCACTCCCCCACCAGAAAGAAAAGTTCACGTCTTGTTGCTGTCGTCATGGCGATCAGGTTCATCTTTCCTGGGTCAGGTTTTCAGTCAGCACCAGTCTGTTTTCTATCTGATGGAGCCCGGTTGGCACGTGTGGACCAGAGTGCAGAAATCTGGAGCCCGGCTCCTCCGGATGGCTGTGAGGGATTGTCTCCGGAGTCTCTACCAGTGTGACTTCTCAGTGATGGATGCTTATCTGCCAGAGAACCGCCGTGTTTCCTCCTTGTTTATGTGGTACCAGAGTCGGGCTCTGTGCTCACCGCCGGCCTGCTCTGTCACAACCAGCAATGAGGCTCAGTGTCGTCAGAAATGTAATACTCAAGGTCTGCAGAAGGCGCAGCAGGCCTGCAGATCATACAGCCATGTGGTGTTGAAAGAAACACGACTATTTGAGCTGGAGTCCCTGTATCCTCTTTTGCAAGACCCCAACCTGGATCTCCGCATCGTTCATCTGGTCCGGGACCCACGGGCCGTGATGCGGTCAAGAGAGGAGTCCGCCGGAGTCTTAGCGAAAGATACGGCAACAGCCCTGGAACAAAAAGACATAAAAAATGTTGACGCTCAGTTCAAAGTGATGCAGGAAATCTGCCGTAGCCATGTTGGCATTTATGAGAGTGCCATCCAGAAACCACCTGCATTCCTCAAAGGTCGCTACAAACTGGTTCGCTATGAAGATGTTGTACACAACCCGCAAAAGGAGGTTAATGATATTTATGACTTTGTTGGTTTAAAGATGACTAAACAGATGAGTGACTGGATCTACCAGAAGACCCATGGAAGGGGAAAAGGAACAGCAAAGCAGGCTTTTCAAGTTGTGTCTAGAAATGCTACTCAGGTGTCTGAGGCTTGGCGCACCATGCTGCCTCACTCCAAGGTCAAACGTGTTCAGGAAGTGTGTAGAGAGGCCATGTCGCTGCTGGGCTATAGGATGGTCCGCAATAATAATGATCAGCTCAAACTTGACACAGACCTGTTAGTTCCACGGGAGCCATATCAGTTCAAGTGGTAACCAGTAGAGAGACACCCCAAAGGCCAAAGAAAGAACTAAAACTCATAGACCTGCTTCATCGATCAGCCTTAGGTCTACAGTAGAGCCTCTGTTCATCAGCACAAGGTGGATTTCTAACACAGTACACCAAACATTGTCAGTTTTCACAGTTCAACTGAGTAAGAGCTCAGTGCTTTTACAGACAGATTTGACAACAACTGTTATTTTCATTACAAATCAAAAATTGCAGGAATTATGCACTTTTCAGACATGATCGACATGAAGTTTTGTTTTATAGGCAGCGGTCCGACCTGAGGATCCTGCACATTTATAAAATGTTTTTATTAAACCTGTACAAATGAAATGGTTGGAATTTCTTTTATTTTATTTTGTTTAAACTATTTTAGATTTTCTTCTTTTATTGTCTCTGGTCTCAAATCACTTTTTAGGATCTCCTTGTTTACTCACATTTTTGTGAGAGATTTTTGTTGTGGCTGCTTGGTGTGTGAACGGGTGAATGCACTTCAGACTCCACTGACTCAGAAAGGCAGAAAGACAAGTGCAGGTCATTTATCACTGCTTTCGAAGAATTCTCCTGCATGTTGTTCTGAACTGCACCCTGCATCTTGTCACTTAACGCTCATGCAGAACATTTGTGGAAAACTGAGACAAGCATGCGTCAAAGCAGCAGCATCTTTAGTCTTATGTAACGTCAGTGGCACATTTTTACTAAAGGCGTATTGATATGGTTTAAAGACATTCATTGTGGTTATAATCTTTACATACAAAGACAACAATACACAGATATATCAAACAGTATGTGCAAGCTGCAGGGCACTGTACAAATAAAATGTCAAACAGGATGGACAACCAGCAGCAGACAACACCCTTCAGTAGCGCTGAACATGCAAACACGCAGATTTTTAACAGGCTTCAAGAGAAAGAAAATGTCTTGCTCCACTGGTGTTCTCACGGAAACTTGTCTTAAAAACAAAGGTGTTAAAGAGCATTCCCTACATAAAGAGCTTACGTTACCATGACTGTGAAAGCTGGCACACCTTACTTCCAGTGTAGTCACTGTTTAAGTAGATTGACAAGAAAGTTTTGATTTGACAAATAGTTTTACAATGATGAATGCTTTTCTAGTGTTTCTGTTTCAGGAACTTGTGTTTTTATCTCATTTTAAAATAAAAGAAATGTTCATAACTTCTCAGATCTTTGCTTCAGTAAAATGAGGTTGTTCCTATACTTCTGCAGCTTTGGCGTCATGAATTTTTTTAATATATCCATTTGAAATGTGTTTCCTTATTAATAAGGAATATATTAACCCTAACCGGTCAAAGAAAGACATTTTATTTTTTTATGTGATTTTAAGGAGGGTTATAATAATAATTATAATAATAATAAATACAATTATTGATATTAAGGTAAAAATAATAATATTTAATGTCTCATTCAAACTTACACATAGGCTATGTTTTAGAATTTAAATAGTTTAGCTGATTTTTTTTTTATTTATTTGTCATTTTTGTCACTTTAGTGATGTTGACCTGTCTGTTAAAAGATTCAAAGAGCAGCTCTGATATAAATCCAGATGTCTTGAGCTAGAACTGTCCCTCTAGCAGAAGCAAAAAGCAACAAGTTTCCTTTTTTTAAAAAGGTTTATTCGTTCAAAACAGGAAAGATAAAAAAAACAACTCCAGCTATTTATGATTGAGGTGGCTCGTGTGAAGGGTTAGTGTGCCCTCTGCTGTTTGAAAAGTTTTTACTATTATTATTATTATTATTATTATTATTATTATTATTATTATTATTATTATTATTATTATTATTATTATTATTATGTTAGGGTTAACCCTAACTCACCCATTTTCCTTTGTAAGTAAGTAAATTTTATTTGTATAGCACTTATCACAGAAAAAGAATCACAAAGTGCTTGTCTTGTTCACATGAAAACAAAACACAATAAATGAATGTATAAATAATAATTGTACTTTAAACTGCCTATTTCTTTGTTTATCTGTAAATTTTAACAAGACTCTGTTTTTGTCATTTTAAAAACATTTTCCAAAACGCAATGGAGTCATGTGGGATCCAGTCACGGTTTCAAAAAATAAAGTCAAAATTACTTTCTCTTCTTTTTCTGTTATTTTTCTACAGTCATTGATTACCCCCAACATTTATTTTGAAACTTCACATCGCCCGCTGTTTTATTTTTGAAACCCAGAAACCGGAAGTCTCCGTTTCCGTTTGCTAGCTTGACAACTTGTAACATAACGAGACGCAGCTGCGGTACTTAAGAGCGGCGGACAGGATTTGAGACCGGGCCGAGCAGCTCGGCACACAAATGGCCCCGGTGCTCGAGGAGTGAAGCATGGGCTCCGCGGCATCGCAGTCATGGCCAGATCCACCACCAGAAGTACCGAGGACGGGGATTCCCGTGTGACCGCCTCCACGGACCGCGCGGAGGTTCGGGACCTGGCCGAGCCCCGGGAGCTGTCCCTGGAGGAGGTGCTGAAGTCCTACGAGCAGCCCATCAACGAGGAGCAGGCATGGGCGGTGTGCTACCAGTGCTGCAGCGGACTCCGGGTGCCCCGCCCGCCGCCCGGGAGAGTCAGCCGGGTGAAGGACCCGTCCTCCATCCTCCTTCACAGAGATGGGACCGTTTCATTACAGGAGGAACCCCGACGCGACGGTAGGACGGTTGCTCCAACTTCTCTCAGCTTGGATCGGTCTAAAAACAAACAGAAAAGTTCAATTCGACAGCGTTGGCTTCTTTTAAAAGTGTTCGGTTTAAGTTTGACGTCTGCGATACATCAAAGCTCACTTTTCTATTCGGCAAAAATCAACAACCAATTATCAGCTTCGTTTTATCTCAGGAACGAATTTTCTCCAGCTACAGCCACTGTTTCTGTGAGCCCGTTTCACCGTTTTAACGGTGTACTGAGCTGTCAGGCTTAACGATATTAATGCGGAATTTAAGGGTGACTATCATTGTCTCTGAAATTCTTCAAATTCTGCTTCTTTTTTCAACAGCGTCAAAGTAAAAGCCGTTTCTTATTAAATCATATAAATTACATGTTGAGTTTGGCGGAGAGGAACAAACTGTTCGCTCAGCAGGAAGAACTCTTGCGTCCTCGTCCCTAAACAACGTGGGTTTATTTACTTGATCTTTTGGGATTATATATTTGAATAAGAACGCAGTTATTTTTACACCAAACAGCTTTGTATCCCCTGACATGAATCTGTGTCTCCCTTCCAATGGCAAAGATGCCGGTAAATGATAAATTATTCAGAGTACAGCTTTAGCCGGGCTTGTGCAAGGACTGTTTTGGAGACTTCAAAGGATGGATGGAAGCCCAAAGGATTTCATGTAGTCTGCTTTTTACTAAATTCCCATATGTACATATCATCCTTCCTGCATGTGGAGTATTTATGACCTCACTGCAGTCCAGGAACCTGCTTTTCACATAGAAACAACTGAGGAAAACTAGATGCATTTTTTTTCTCAAATTGTGCACTTATACTTTTACTGTCTTGGATGATTGATGCCTTAATTTCCTGAAGCTTATTCATTCTGTATCTTATTGCATGAAAGTTGCAAATGTCTGAAGCCTTTATTCATATATAAGTATTTTAAATGTATGTCTCAGTAAAACTCATTTTTGTCTTATTTTGTCAAAAAGTTACAATAACTGGGTGTGTAGCACCAAGAATAAGTTTAAGTTTCACCTTAAAGAATAAACATTAATTTCCCCCCAAACTGCATCATAAATCAGAAAATACATACATAAAAATTAAATACAATTAAATAGTAGAAAAATGTGAAATCTTTGACATAACCCTCATTATTTTCTTCATCTTATAATATTCCTTGTGCAGTCAGTTGTACTTTACTGTCCTTGTTTTTCAAGTGAATTTTATTTCTTATTTTAGAGGCTAAACCAGAAGGGAGCAGGTGTGCTGGGATGAATAAATTTGGGGAGCATTGTCTCCTTGGTGATGTTGTTTTTTTATTCTTTTCTTTTTTTTAAAGTTGTTTGTTGAAAATAGATTCTCAGTGATTTGGGACAGGAAAAATAGGATTTAAATGAAACGGACTTCTTTCATGGTTTTTGGGATGTTTGCTCTCTTTATAAAGCCTTTTGTTGTAAATATTGTTCTGATCCATGAATACAAGCACAGGAGACCCGTTTTAATGCTTTTTTGACTGATCTGTAAATGTAACAGACGTCTAATTTAAACAGAGAACACATCATAGACCTAAAGAACCAGAGGAGTTGTTTAGCTCTTATTAATGTAGCTGTTTATTTTTATAGCCTGTTAATTTGTGCTCCAAAAGTAAACAAAGTCCAAATCAAAGCTGTGATGCAAATCCATTACCCAGTCATGAATGAGTCCATTACTTGGTTTTTTTGCATTATTAAAAGCAGCAACAGGATAAATTCTCTTTCCTTTTTATGGTTAATTTAATCTCAAAAGAACATATTGGACACCTTTTGCACAGCTGAGAAAGAATAATCCCAAAAATGCAGAAAATCTTCATGGATGTTTACATTTTAAATCCACAGATAAGCTGAACCTTGACATGCAGGAAACAAATATACAAAATATACAAAAAATAAACAAAAAATATTTTTACTAGTCAGACAGATGAAGAGTTAACAACTAAAACAGCATTCCAGCGCTCCAGGTTTCCTTTTTCCCACCGTCAGTCTGCTGTGAAATAACACACGACTGACCGTAAACACAGGAGCCTGCATGCAGTTTTGCTGCTGACATCAGCTGTTCACCGACTCTCCCTTCAGAGAGCACAAATCTGAGCGGAAACAGCCGCCGTAACGTGAACAAAGTGGAGGTGCTGCAGGAAGCTCCAGTAAGGATGAGCTGTTATGATGCCTTCATGAGAAGTGCTCATCAACCCACTACCATCTGGAGCGCTCATCTTTCTCTAAATTTCATGGAAAATCTTTTTTTTTTGTGGCCAACATATTTGTGTTGGCAGATATTTTTAATGACGGCTCGTAAATCCTTCATTAATCAGCTCAAATGTTGAAGGAAGTGGATCCATCTGCTAGAAAATGTCTAAATGATCTTTGTTAGAATACAGGCTCCAAAATACTGGCTTATTTTCTAAAATCAATATTAATTCAGTTCTTTCACAATCATTTGAACACAATATTTCAAAGAAATCTGCGTGATTCTCTGTTTTAACTCAGTAACCCCGACTTCCCTGGAAGCATCAGCGGCGTGGAATGGCAGCTGAACATTGCTTGTTCAAATATAACCTATTATAGTCTGTGGGGTTGATTCAAAGCAGCCATGGCGTGGAAATTTTCAGGCGCATCCCAGAAGCGGCATGTCACGCCATTTTTGCCACGAGACGCTTCTGGGATGCATCAATTTCTACAGTTACTATAGGGCTAGACAGTAAATCACATTCGGTTTCAGTGTAAAATGCCCTGTAATTTTCAAAATAAAAGTCTATTGCAGCGATGCGATTTCATATCTATGTAGATTACGTCTATACGTGTGACCTCCTTCTTACAGCATCGTTCGAGAAGTGCAGCGGTGTGTTTTCCATGACTTTAATCCTGGCAGTGGAGAAGAACAACATTATATATGACATCAAACAGCGATGTCACATGTGAGTGCCTTCTTTTTGGTTTAATGACGGATGGCATACACAAACCGTGACCTTTGAAGTCTCGAGGAATTTTGTGATCTTGCGAGTCCAGTGAGGAGCACGGCGGTGAAGCCGCTTCACGGCTGAGATTCTCCCGGTGTGCACTGGCAAGCAGCAAAAATCGCAAGGAAACTGTGCCGCTGCCGTTCTGCGACACTGATGCTTCCAGTGTGCAGTAGGTGTGTGGGGTTGATTCAAAGTGGCCGCAGCACGGAAATGTTCAGGCGTGTCCCAGAAGCAGCACGCCATGGTATGCACCTTTTTGGTTTCTGCACCGCTATGAGAACATTAGTGCTTCGTGCAGCATGTGCAGGACTTTAAGCCTTTTTAATACATTTATGACTGGTTATCTAATAATAAAGTATCAAACTGCTTTTGTGGCATCTTCACCAGGTGCCCAAACCACCTCAACAAGCTCCTTTTGATGTGTCCAGCCCATTTCAGTAGCTTATATTTGCAATTTATTAATTTTGGTCATGACTATAAAAGAAATCTGGAATGTAGCTTAACCCTCCCGCTGTCCTATTGGGTGACCCCACCAGGAAAGGTGATGTTTGAGCAGGGTGTGATTGTTTATCCCTTGGAGTCCACGTGGCAGAGGTGAGGACTGAGCACCACCTCACCCCTGCCACGTGGACCCCAAGGGATAAACAATCACACCCTGCTCAAACGTCACCTTTCCTGGTGGGGTCACCCAATAGGACAGCGGGAGGGTTAACCCTGGGAAGTTGACAGCTTTACCTTAATTGTATAGATTGGTATTCCATCAACCAGAACTCCTCCACCCAGAGCAGCATGCCCTACCCGGATATGGTTATTCACCTTCTTCTGGAGGTGATTTTAATCTCTCTTCTGCAATAAATGTATTCTTAATGAGGTGAAAAGTACAAAGGACATCATAGTGGCACAACCTTTAAACCCAACTTGTAGGCGTGTGTAGATAAATATGAAGAAGGTGTTATTTGATCGTTACTTTGGCACTTTGACAATTATGCTATCTGTAAGAGGTTTATAGGCGTCCTGTTATCTTGGTTTATGTGTCAAATTCTGTCCAGAGATCCTTTAAAGCAGAAGTCAGAGAGTACAAACATCAGGAAACACTAATGTAAACAAGCACTGATACCTGTGGCTGTTTATTGAAATGGAAATGACGTCAAAGAAAGTTCACACGGCTGCTGCGTTTCCCTAAATGTCTCCTTTGTTTGTCTCTGTTCGTTTAATCAATCACGCTCTTCTGAACCCAGTTTTTCTTGTGGTTTCTCAGTCCTTATTTCCATGGCAACAGGAGGCAAAGTCCATGTTGGGAGAGTTTTTGTGTTGTGCAAACGAAGGTAGGAAGAGGGGGTGTCAGGCTTCCGAGGAGAAAATATTTTCCGTCATTATCCGGAATAAATTGTGTAGCCAAAAGCTAATGAGCGGGAGCTCTGTGGGGCGCAGTGACAGGACTTCTGAGGCTGATCAGATATTCACTTGTTGGTTGGCTGGGAGACGCGGGTCGTATCTGCTTCTTGTTCTGTGGGGAAGATGTTGGTTGTTCGTGTCATCTGTGTGGGCTTGATGCTTTTGGACCACCAAAACAAAATCTATTTTTGGTCTGAAGTTGATTTCCCACTCATTATATGGTTTATAATTCATATTTTGGGCACTATTTTTGCCTTGTGTCTGCAGATTTCAGCTATTTGCAGATATTCCAGTGTAATTGAATCATTTATCTAATAAAACTCAGTTTAAAAACTAATTTAAAGCTTGTTTTAAACTTCATTTTTTTCTTTTAAACAAACAAACAGCAGCACTTTAGGTCATGACATCAAAGCAGTTTTCCTGCAGCTCAAACTAAAGAAATAAGAGCACGTTGAACTAAACTTATTCTCCCAAAGCATTTTGGTTCTGCAGTTCTCTGTTATTCTAAGCTGTCGGAGGCATTTCCCATGCAGATTCCTGCCCTCTTCTTTGTGTTTGCGACTGAATCTGTGGGAAAACCAGCAGCAGTATTGTTGGTTTCACTCGGTGACCTAGAACGTGCATTACCAGAACCTGTCAGACGGGTTTCCATGGCTTCATGTTATCACTGCTCCTGTGTGGGGGGAGTTGTAATGGACCGTCTGATGGAAGCAGCGTCTCTGTTCACACAGGAAACAGTGCAAGGCTTTGTCGGTCAGAGCTTCACGTCCTGCTGCACTTTGTTGTTGACAGCAGAGAGTTCTGCCCCCACCCCCCACCCCTCCACCAGACCCAGACTTACACAGCAAAAACACAATTCACCACCTGATCATCAGACTGCGGCTAGTGCCGTTATATGGATGAGCTCAACTATCAAACTGATATTTATATCTTTAAACATTCTACAAGGTAAAAAAACTTGCCCTTTCAAAATAAGATGCATAAACCTTCAAACAAATAAAGGTAATTAACTGTAAATAATTTTTCCAGGTTTCAGCAAATTGAGCAGGTTTAGAAGTTATTATTATTGAATTTTCCTTTTTGTCCTGCTGATTTCCCTCATCTCTCTCCTCCCGGATCATCTCCTTTCTCCCGTTTCCCCTGTCTGTCCACTCTCCTGTTCCTCGGCTGAGAGAGCTGCTGATCGAGGAGTTTCGGGCCCCCCCGGGTGCTGTTACTGACATCTGAGCCAGGAGAAAAGGCTCGTTTCTCCCTCTCACTCAGGCCCACTAACTGGACTGCAGGACAGAAGCTCAAGTTCAGACTGGAACGTGTGGAAAAGCTACAACAGTGAACAACTGCAGCAATAAGCTTGATTAAAATTAAACTAAGTTAATATATAAAGGCAATTCTAGTCATTGGTTAAGAAAAATCTTTATTATAAATAAAGCTGCTGTCATGATTCATTAGTTGATTTTAAAATGACAACAAAATTCAGATTTAAAAACACTTTGCAGATGGTAAAGTTAAATTAATACAGATAATATATCTCTTCCTCTTATGAGAATACCTGCAAAAAAAATACACCTTTTGGTCTGATGTTGCTGATATTTATTTGTTCATGGTTTTATTATTTTTCTTGTAAACTTTAAACCAGCCTTGTTCTTGTTTTTCTGAAGATTGAAAAAAGTTTAATTTCAGTTTTTTTCAGTCTGATTTGATATGATGGCCTCAGAGATTCATTTTATTTCTTCTTAACATTTTTTTTAACTAATAACTATTTAGGAATCACCTTGTTGGTGCTAAAAAATTGTGTTACTTTTGACAAAAATATTACAAGAGAGTCTAGCTCATTAGCATGTAATCATAAATAAATGTGTGATGGCTTAAGACTTTTGCACAAACAAGTTGTTTTATGGCACTTATATTGATCCATTCTATAATTAAACTACAGACTCTAAGTCTCAGTGAATGAAATAGTAGAAGGGATTTTTTACGTTGCACTGCAAAAAACATAATCCTAAAAAAATTATTTCTCTGACATATTTTTCCCTGGTTGTTTGAAGTATCAACAAGAGATAATAAAAAAACTAATTCCTAACTAGAGGAGGGAAGGTGTTTCTAACAACTGAATTGTGTTTCATGTTTTTGTTTCTGCAGATGTCTCTGACGGGCCTCCTCCACCTCCCGTCGCAGAGAGACAGGTGAGGAATTCTGTTAACTTCCTTCTGGGATTTGCTTTTGTGAAACTTCCTGTCTGTTTGCTGCTCAATGTAATAATATTCATGTACACTGCAAAAAAAATTTTTCTAAAAATGTTTTTAAAAAGCTTAATTTTTAGACATTTTATCTTATTTTTAGTTTTATATAGAAAAATAGCATTACTTAAAGTAAAGTAAATAAATATTCTTAAACATGATCCAAATGTTCTTGTTTTGAGTAAAAAAGAAATCTGCCAACAGGATAAGCAAAAGTTGCTTGGCTGGAATTTTTTAAAACTAGCAAAAGATTCAAATTTTAGATTTATTAGTTAGTTTTAAGATTTCTAGCCGGGCAAACTTTGCTGACCCCATTGGCAGATTTCTTTTTTTTTTTTTACTCAAAACAAGAACATTTGGATCATATTTAAGAATATGTACCTTATTTTAAGTAATTCTATTTTTCTATAGAATAATTTATTATCTTTTTAGACTAAAAAAAAGATAAAATATCTAATAATTTGGCTTTTTTACTTTCATAGAAATCAGTTTTTGCAGTGATATTAGCAGCATCCAGACACCAGTTTATGTATCCGAGAGCAGAAAATTTCACAAAGATGTTTTTAAAAAGAAAATTAGAACTTTGTAACAGATAAATGTTAATTGCACAGATAGTTGTGGTATAAAATCAATTAAACGATAAATTAGAACATGAATTTGACTAATATTAACTGATATTTTACCCAAATTAGTTATAATTATCATCTCTGATAGCCCTGTATTTTATTACAACTTTGAGGCAAAACTGTTTTTAGAAGTTTTGGCATCTTTTGCAGCCTTCATCACAGCAACTGAAGTTGACATTTGATATGAAATAAAGTTTGGAATGCTCCACGCATGTTTATGGTCAATGAAATGGAATCTGCCCCAAATATCTAGATCTGACACTCTCACCTGTTTTCAAACAAATCTCATGTTGCATTTTGTTTTTGTACATCAGAAATGGAATCCTGTCTTTTTGCTTTTCTCCCAGCTGGTCCAGTCTCTCGGCGTGGCCATCTACCGAGCTCTGGACTGGGGACTGGACGACAGCGAGGAGCGGGAGCTTAGTCCGCTGTTGGAGCACCTCATCGAGAGAATGGCCAGCGGAGACTCAGGCGAAGAGGGAACCAGCACCACTGGAAACGGCACAACTGATGAGGGCTACAGCGGACAGGAGGAGGAGGAAGAGGAGGAGCAGGAGGAGGGAGTGACGAGGCCGGTTTGTACGTTCCACCAGGTGATGGTGCTTTGTTCGTCTCGTCTGGCCAACACGAGTCTGGCTCCCGAACACTACCAGGCCGTCTGCCGAGCTCTGTTTGTAGAGACGCTGGAGCTGCAGACCTTCCTCATCAAGATCAGAGATGCCAAAGAGGTACGTGAGGTTGTGTCACGGTCTCTAAACTCAAACCAACACGGTTAAATTAACATTCATGGAACAGAAAAAAAATCCCATGTAGAGTTCTTCAATAAGACTTACACACATTAAAATAAATGGCTTCACACATTTTTTTCTTCATTTTTCAGGATTGTTTTTGAAGAGAAACATCATTTCTTTTAGTTAAGTTTCTATTTCTCATGTTTATTTAAATAAACTGTGATGCACAAGCAGCAACTGATGACAGAAGCATCAAAATTCACGCACAAGACATGAAGGTGCTTATTTTATAAAACAAAACAAACCAGTGTGAAAGCAGCTATTCCTTCTCAGCTTTATTGTTCCTACCCTGCATAATGATGCATGGAGTTGTGTGTCGATATAAAACAATTTGAATTGATTTGTTTGTTTTATAGCTCTCATACTCGTAATTTATCTTTGCCTGGCGTCTGCTTGCTGTTTCCCAGCAGCTTAAAAGGGTTCTAAATTTATGAAGACAACAATAAAGGACAAAACAAGGATGAGAGCTGCACCTCTGCAGAGAAATATGCAACCGGGTCATAAAACATGAGCGAGATAGAGGGTTTATCACATATAATATGAGATATAAAGCCATAACTTTGAGATAAAGATTCCTAATAATAGCATACAAAGTCCTAATTATAAAAGATATAAATTGTAATGATTAGATACAAAGTCATAATTAATTTTTATTATTATAATTTCAGATCTACAACTATGACATTTAAAATGATTTTCTGTCATTTGCCAGGATTTGGCTTCCATAATTTACACTCGATTGCTTAGAATTAATAAATATATGCACAAATATTTTTAAATAATAAAAAAGCTTGTTATGTTGTTTTAATTTTAATCTGCATTTATTAAAAAAGTCTTTCTTGAGTGGAAAATCTCTCGTTTCTAAGAAAAGTCTTTCTCTTTTCCAGATGCTGAAGAAGATTTCCAACGAGGAGTCTCTGGAGGACAAATCCACAGCCGAACTGGACGCGCTGAAACACAAAGACTGGGTGAGACACGATGACACTCGTGTGACTGGAAGGACAATAAAACCAGTGTGAGGAGGCCGAGTTGTCACGCTCACAAATGCACATGTGGTGATGTTGTTGTTTTACACCATGCAGGCTCGTCTGTGGGTGCAGCTGATGAAGGAGCTCAGGCAGGGGGTGAAGCTGAAGAAGGTCGAGGAGCAGCCGTTCAACCCCCTGCCCACCGAGTTCAGCCTCACGCCGTTCGAGATGCTGATGCAGGACATCCGAGCTCGCAAGTTCCAGCTACGCAAAGTCATGGTGAGCGTACTTCTGTAGCCGGGTCAAAATGATCAATCAGTACTGCAATCAATAAAAGAGGTAAATGGAAACATAACAGCTGAATAAGCTGAGCTGCTTGGGTTATAAATGTTGTAACTGGAAAAAGTAAAATATAATCAAACATTTTATTTATTTATGGATTAATAATGAAGCTGGTGAATAATTTAAAAATAAAACAAATATGACTCAAAATGGAAAGGTGATAATATACTGGTGTTAAAGTGACAGTGTGTATTTTCTCTGGCAATAGGGGGCAGTACATACCTAAATCGTTGCAAGCAAGCAGTATTTTTGTGTTAGAGTAAGACCTTACCAACGGATGGCCATTAGGGTCAAACTCCCTCGGAGCTCAATTTTTGAAAGAGTACTTCGTCAGATCGTTCAACTTCCAGCAAAATGACATCAGACTCCCTTTCATCAGTGGCAACGAGCGAAGAGGTAAATGTTTAACAACGTTTATGGATGGCCAAAGTATTGTAATCGCTTGTTACAAATCTGTAAATGCATTTTGTCCTCACAGGCTCCTGTAGAAGGAAACATCACGTTGCCCAGAGACTTAGACCCACGCCGGTGTTTTTTATACCTGATTTTTATGGTTATATGTTACGAAGCCGCCAATATTTTTCAACAATTGGACATCATTTAATTCATTTTCAACAACCTTTTGATGGATATTTCCAGAGATTAACAGTAAAAACTACACATTGTCACTTTAAGACCTACAGAGGCCCTAAAAGACAAACAACTAGAATACTACCACTACTATTAGTAATACCAGTATTACTACTACTAAAATTAATACTACTATTACTAATACTACTAATGATGATGGTAACAATTATAGCCCTGTGATGGACTGGCTTCAGAAGTGAAATGGTGAGAAGGGGGGATCCAATTTTATTAGGTCTGAATAAATTTCAATTTACTCTGGACTTTATTACTGATCACCAGATTAAATTAATGTTTATTTAGGAGATTTTAATATTTTTGTCTTACTTAATAATGAAGCTCTAAAAATCTTTTAGCCCTTAAGCACAAGAACTTTTTTTAAGGTTCAAAATTATGAAGAAAAAGGTTTTTAACTGATTTATTTTTTTATTGTATAGTTTGTTTATTTATTTATTTATTTTTTATTATCATTAACTAATCTATCAATTTCTTTATTTGTTTATTTGTGTATTTTGTTTTTTATTTTTTAATGAATATATTAATTAATTTTTATTTATTTATTAATTCATTTGTTTATTTATTTAATGATTCTTTTACTTATTAAACTTTTCTTTAATTCCATTGGCTTGTGAATGATGGCTTGTTTGATAAATATCATTAAGTTTCTAAATCCTGAACAAAGATAAACTGTCAACTTGTGCGTTTTGTAAACATTTTTATTTACAGACCAGTGATCTGAAATGTTCCTAACAGCGTCTGACCGGGTTGAGACCAGGCCAGGTCTTTTCAGCGCTCTGCTGCTGCTGCAGAATGAAACCCAGACCTGTATCAGTCATGTGGCAGAGAGTAGCCTCCAGGATTTCTCCAGACATTTCTATAATTCAGCTTCTCAACCAAAATATTAATGAAGTTTTTTTTACAACCTTCTGTTGTTTTGGCTGCATTGCAGTTTGTTTTCAGAGTCAGTGAGCAACAGAGTGCCCTGTGGTGGGAAATTACATCAAAATGATATCATGCCACAAGAAGCATGGCTATGAAAGAGTGTTAATGTTGCTCCTGTGTGTTTGTATTTACCCTCAATAACCATGAGAAGCATCTAAAGTAGCTTCATTCTGTTCATGCAGCTTCTCAGGAGAACCTGCTGCATTTTAGTTTTTGTTCTTTGTCCTGGTTGGTTCAGGTGGACGGGGACATTCCTACAAGAGTAAAGAGAAATGCTCATGAGCTGATACTGGACTTCATCAGATCTAGACCTCCACTTAAACCAGTAGGTAGATCTTTTACCTCCCATGTTTGTGTGTGAAGGACGTGCTAGGATGTCCACTCCTACAAGGTTTAATGACCGTCCCTAACCAAATGTCCCTAAATTCCTTCTCAGAGTGACAGATGCTTCTTTATTTCAACCAACAGGCTTTTGCACCGTATTAAACAATTTATTTATTTTATGCTCATTAGGTTTCTGAGCGCAGCCTTCCCCCTCCTCCTCCTCAGCAGCAGTCGCTCCATGACCGGATTCTGGAAGAGATCAAGCAGGAGAGGAAGCTGAGGCCCGTGGCACCACACAGTAGCAGACGTAAGCCATCATTCATTGGTCTTTTGTTTTGCTGCAGCTAAAGAGAGTTGTGACAGTATTTACACCTCAGAGCACACCGTCTAGTTAACGTGGTACACCTGCCACCTCAGTAGAATCATTTTTACCACCTCAAATCATGTCTTTTATGCAGCATAATCTGTTTTACAGTCGCCCCCTGTTGGGCACGAGGGAAATTGCAGCTACAAGATGCTGCATTGGCTTTATTTAAATGTTGCCCTGATTAATTTTCAACATTTTCAAACAGTGGTTTATTTAAATGCTAAAAACTCTATCTTGTTGCTAAAGCAGAACAGTTTTCACAAAGGTGTTAAAATCCCCTTTGACTCTCGACACTGGCCTGGTTATGATTTAATAATTAATCAGAGAAAGTCCTGTTTTTTTAATGCTGTTGTTATCGTTGCAGCCTTGCTTAACTTTTATCTTTCTGCTGTTGTCAGCATTAAAATAATAATTCAACATTTCAGTCCAGTAGTGACAAAGTTCTAAAACGGCATCATTGTTGGTCAGGTGCTGATGATGTGAAAAAGCTGCAGAGTCTGTCTGAGCTCCTCTACCTTCTGACTCACTTCTTCTCTAAAGCTGCTTTTGGTTTCTCTTCTCTCAGCGTTTGGCTCTCTGCCCTGTCTGGCTCAGACGTGTCCTTGCAATGTCAAATCTACGTCATGCATCGACCTGTCTGTGGCGGATCCCGGACCCCGGCCGCCGTCCCGCCCTCGCATCCTGCTCAAGGCCCCAACGCTGGCGGAGATGGAGGAGATGAACACATCCGAGGTGAGACCTTGGACATGTGAATGACATATTATGACATTTAAATGAACTTAAACAGAGTTTTTGACTTCAGCCACCTGAATAAAGGGGGTCTTTTAAACACGTTCCCTTCAAGAGCCATAACTTCATTCTGCAGATAATCTTAGATTTCTTTCTCCTATAATTTGAGCCCGTTTGTGTTATTAGGTAGGTAGTAATTAAAAATGAAAGCTAATATGTAGTTTCGCCATTAAAAGTATAGCTGTTTTATCCTTTGGTGGTTACTTAACAATCTTAATCCTCCTGTCTGGTCTTTAAATTTGGTTTTTGTCCTAAATTAATAAAATGAAACATAGAGTAATTAAAGATGAATGTTTGGGCCGCTTCATTAAACTTGGTGTTAAACGTCTGATGAGCAGCACAGATGAATGAATGGTTTGACCTGATCTGTATCAGTGTCCATCTGTGACATTTCTCCTTCTTTTCTTCATCAGGAGGAAGAATCTCCAGATAACGGGGAGCTGAGGAGGGCCGAGAGCTCCCCCACACCTCTAAAGAGAGACCGGTCCTTCTCGGAGCAGGACCTCGCCTTTCTTCGAAGGGAGAGGCTTCCCTCTCTGTCTGAGTCTACCCAGCTGGGCGAGACGATCACGCTGCGGGACGTGAGACCTCGGTCCAGGACGCTGACCGGCACCGGACCGCCTCCTTATTACAGAGGTCTGACAGGTTTTCTACTTTAAAATCATACTTTTTTATTGTTTTATAGAAATATTCTTGATAATGAGTCTCCATTACATCCTGAAAAAGTTAGAATGTCAGGAAAAAAACTCTTGAGCTGAATCATCTGGTGAATAATTGCAGAGGCTTTTGGAACAAACATTCATGGGAACAAAAATAAAATTTTCTCAGTTACGTCATTCATAGATCTTCACTTATTCAATCCTCGCCGAACATCTGCAGCTCATTTAATAGTATCGCTCCGTTTGACTGAAAGGAAAAATGAAAAGGAACACAAACTGGTGCAGTTTTAGTTTTCCTCTCCTAGAGGGAGACAAAGCATCAGATTTTCTTTTTCCTGAGAGCAAATTTCAGATTTCTAAAGATAGTAATGATGCTGCAGAGGCAAATTAAAAACTAGAATAACTGCTTAACTGATCCTTGGAGGTTTATGATCAGAATTTTAAACTTTGTTGAAGACACAAACACACATTAGAACAAACCAAAACCCTGCTGAAAATAGGAAATGCTTTGAAATTTGAATTATTCTGAGAACTGTTGGATATAATAAAATTTAGATAAATGTGCAACATCAGGTAAAACATCAGCACCCTACTGATTTCATAGTTTCACATCAGTGAATATTTGGCTGAATTCATAACTTAGGTCAAATTTTAAAGCAGATGTATAAACTTTGACTTAAAATTTAAATATCTTTGGTCCAGAATTGACAAAAAAAAAAAAAGAAATAGTTTACTTGGAAAGTTTATTATCAAGGTTTTTAATAAACATAATTCTATAAAAGGGATTGAGGTTTCCAAAATAAGGTTTTGGATCTATAGGATTTCTACCTGGTCTGCCTCCACATTCTAAATCCAGCCTCTACTCACTGCAGTTGTTAAAAACTGACGATGTTTATTCCATTTAAGCCTCCAGGCTGTAGGATGATTTAGGAGACATCATGTCGCCGCTACTTCCAGTCTCTGCCTCAAGCACAAATCTTATTAAATTACTGTTACCTCACTGAAATAAGAGCTGTGTCTGTCCTCTGTGGTGCAGCACCTTTGCACCATTCACTGAGATTCACATCAGCCATGAAGCTGCTGAGAGACTTGTGATGGATTCTAATTAGATATAAAGATGTGCTGATGAAGTCAGCTTCTGTGATGGAGACTAAAACAGGAATCTGTTGGACGTCTGTGATTTCATGCATTAGAAGCCTCCCCGTCTGTGAGCAGAGATAATTGCATTCCAATGTCTCTCATGCTCTTGACGCTGCAATGCAATCCATGCTTCTGCAGGTCACGGGCCTCAGACAAGCCGACTTATTGGCAGGATGAGGATTCATTATGCAGTACCCAACCCCACCAACAGGGGGCTCTTTTTCCTAATCTGTGTCAGCGTGAGGATGTAAGCCTGTAAGCCCCAGCTGTCATCAGCAGCTGATCCAAATTATATGTACAGATGCTGTTTACTGGCCTGTTCCAGCCTTCCTCAGCCTGTTTACTTTCCATTAAAGTCAAATTGACACCTTCCCCCCTTTTTTTCGGGCTCGATGAAGCGTTAGCTGTGTGTGGTCTGCAGTGTTGGAGACCTCTCAGTGTGATCTAAGTTACAGATGTAGCAGCATGAGCTGAATCCCTGTCCTGGAATCAGATTAATAATACATGCCTGCATTAGAAGGATCGACAAACGCTGTGAGGGGCTGAGATCTGAGACGGCGCTGAATGAAAGAGGCTGATGTGTAATTCATGGACTCATCAGACAGGGATTAGAGGCTTTTTTCTCATTCACTCCCAGCTTTACTGATACATCCTTATTTCATTCATTATTTCATTTTGATCCGTTTCCACAACCCAGCTTCCTTCCCAGTTCACGGCTGGGTGCCGCCGTCTCCCGCCCGCCTGTCTCTGAGCTCGGTGGACGAGGCCACAGAGGGACCCGAATCTACGTCGGGCTCCAGAACCACAGAGCAGTGGATGGTGAGAAAAAGATAGACTTAAAAAAAATAAATTGAATTCAGCGTTGCAAGATTTTTACTACAACATTAAAATAAACATCAGTTTTTACACCTGATTCAAACAAATTGATCTACTAACGTATGGATCTTATTAGGAATGATCAAATAAAAACAATGATATTTCAAATAAAAACTGCATCATGATTTTAATTAATAATATTTTGTGACAGTAATGACATAGGTCATTTATATGTGTAATAGAGACGTGTGTTGTTCACAATACAAAATCCGGTAGTGTTTTTCTGTGTAAAAGTAATAAAAACTACTTAGACTCCTGATCAGCCTCTGTTTAGAGAAATAATGTTTTACGTTCATCAACAGCTTGTCCGACTGCAGCCAAGCCAAAGACTTTTCCTGTCATCTCAAAGCGGATCTGACCTCCAGACTTTTTACAGTCAGATCTTTATAAAGCCTACATAGCATAGCAACAGTACTCAGGGTTTAGGATTTCACCCTGTAATCGATGGGTTGCAGGTTCAAACCCAGGTTCCCACATAATTCATGTCAGCTGTTGTGTTCTTGGGCAAGACACTTAACCCACATTGCCTGCTGGTGGTGGTTGGAAGGACTGGTGACACCTGCATTTGGCAGCCTCGCCTCTGTCAGCTGTGGCTACATTGTAGCTCATCACCATCAGTGTGTGAATGTGTGTGTGAATGGATGAATGATACACTGTAGTGTAGTCCTCTAACTCAGAAAGGCACTATACAAGTACAGGTCTTTTATCAATTATCATTCATTTTTGGAGTGTTTTAAAATGGCTGAAATGTCCCTTTAACAGTCATATTACATGAAGAAAATGAGGAAGTTCACCAAACCCTCACCCTACAAATGAGCTATCATAAAAGTCCCTAAATGTCCTTTTTTACAGGACAAAAGAAATGTCCACTAAGGACACGTCTTTGGTTATAAATTAAATTCTGTCCCACGTCTACGTAATTAAAACAGTAGAATGACAAATGTTTCATTCAAAGTCCTTCTTGCCGGTCAGATTTATTGGATATTAAAATGTATTTGCTGTAGAATTTATGTTTTTGTACTCCAGAACAGGAATTCATACAACAAATATTAAAATCTGCACGATCCTCAGCCCTTCTGCTGCTTTTTCTTGTGTTCAGGAGGAGTTCAGTCATCCTGTGGAGAGTCTCGCCCTCACGGTTGATGAGGTCATCAGCGTGCGACGAGTTCTGGTCAAAGCAGAGATGGAGAAATTTATCCAGAGCAAAGAACTTTATAATAATCTGAAGAAAGGAAAGGTATCAGTTCCCTCTCTGCAGCAGTCTCTGTGGTGTTTTACAGTAAATGAACTCATTCTGTTTTCTCAGGTCTGCTGCTGCTGCAGAATCAAGTTTCCTCTTTTCTCGTGGCCGTCGACGTGCGTGCTGTGCAAAAGGTATCAGAAAAATCGAATCCATTTTGATTTAACCTCATTTTGAAATATGCAGTTTTCTAAAGGTTGGAGATCAATTTAGACTTGACTTAAAACATGTTTAATTTGTAGTCTTGATTTTTTTTTGCTTGCTCTTCCAGGTCTGTCTGTGCCTCATGCAGTGCAAAGGTAAAACCTGTTTACTAATGCATATTTGTTCTGTTTTTATGTTTAATGTCTTAGACAAGCTGCACAGTCTAAAGTTGATATCTCAGATGGTGGATTTAACAGTGGTTATCAGTTATTAATCATTTATAAGATCTCAGAATATCTGGCAAGTCTTTAAGTTAAACTGCAAACGACTGAGCAATTTTACATTTGAAATTCTGCATAATTTTCAAAAATAATTCTTTTTTATTAATAAAATAGTTGGTTTTAGCTCCAGATCATGTTTAAAAACATTAAAACACAACAAAATTAAAATTTAGGTGAAAGGAATACCAGGAAAGCTGCAGAAGCACAGTATTTTTTCCATTTATGCATGTAATATTTCATACAGGCTGGTTATTCTGTTGACTCTATTTTTGTTTTTGCTTCTTGTTGGTTTTGACTTGTTGCCTCAGTCCCAGCCAGTGTTGGATGTGTGGTTCTGTTCTCCGTAGGTTTGGATTTTGTGTGCTTTTATTGTGAAATGTGCGGTGCTGTGGCATATCTGTAGTATAATTTTAGGTTTAATGTGTTTCATTATTGCTGTGTAACTGCTATGTGTTGGTTTGAATTTGTCTTCTGAATATCTGTGAAGTGTCTACCTGTGAGTTTCTCCTCTTTTCTCTGATTTGTTTTTATCCTCTTCCTCTCCTCCAGATGAAGATCCCCTCGAAGAAGATGGCCCATATCCCCGTCTACACTGTGGGCTTCCACAACACACCAAAAAGTCACGGGCACAAAAGCCAAGTCTACAAGTGAGTCTTCATTTTTTACATTTTTGTGAACAAGATGGCATAAAGATGTTTTTTTTTTCACAGCACATGGCCACTTAGAAAGAAAGGAAACAGGAAGAAATAAAATCAAAATTCAAAAAGACCCCAAGGTTTTCTACACAGGGCTTTACAAAGGCTGAGAAGGTACCAAGGGGGCTCACAACCCCAAGATGGTCATTTAGTTTCATAAAATTAATAGACATCCATTGTTTCTGTTAAGCAGTCCATTGGCAACTGAATTAGGGATGAGTGGAAGATACACCTGAAGGTCATCTGCAAAGCGCTGTGGAAAGTGATGTTGTGTTTAGAGAAAATAGAGCCTAGTGGCAAAATGTATAATGAAAAAAGTGTGGGCCCCAAAATAGAACCTTGTGGAACACCACTGGTCACAGGTGCTATTTCCAATGTGAAAAGCCCAAAATTCACAGAGAAGGACCTATCCTGTAAGTAGGACTTGAATCATTTAAGGACAGTGCCCCTAAGACCAACACGACTCCAGACGAGACAGCAGAATGTCATGATCGACAGGATTTAATCTCAACACTTATTCTTTATTTTTCTGTTAAATCTCTATGAACAATAGGGGATTTGGAGCTGGAGTCATTTCCATCTGCTTAAAAATGGCTTCAATAAAATATTTTAAAAAATACAAACAAGATTTTTTTGCAATTTGTTGCCTATTTCAGTTTCTCTCAAGAATGAATCAAAATCTGTTAATATTTAAAGATTTGGCCATTTATATCCTACTCTCAGTCCATTTGTGATTTATTTTCTTACTAATAAGAAAGTTCAAGTTTTAGAACTAAAAACCTCCACTGAGCTATTTATGACCCCAGTGGGCCCATTTCCCCTCCCCAGTCCTCCCAGTTAACCAATAAACTGCTCCTTTCCAAAGACAAAAGCAACATTGAAGCTAAGACTTTTTAGTATTTTGAGCCTTTTTCTCTCCAGCTTCATCAGAAACAAACTCTTATTTCTGTTAAAGCTGGAGAAGTTCTTCTCAATCCAATCACCACCATCTCCTTACCTCCCTCACTCCCTTCTTCTTTTGTTATATAATCTGTGCAGCACCTCTTCAGGGCCTCTTAGCTGCTATTATCTAATAATTACCCAGCTGTCATTGCTAGCCTCACTCCTGGCCTTGTGGAGACGCTTGACAGCAAGTTGAAGAGAAATAAAGCGCATGCTGGTTCCGTGTGGTGTTTACCTGCTAACACCTGTCATCAAGACCCGACAGTTCCGTTACAGAGAGGAAAATAAAAATGTTTTCAGCTGAATTCAATTCAGTTTATTTATATAGCGCCAAATCACGACAAGAGTCGTCTCAAGGCACTTCACAAAGTAAACATTCCAATACAGTTCAGTTCATTAAGCCAATCAGTAAAAAAGTTTCCTATATAAGGAACCCAGCAGATTTCATCAAGACACTGACTGTGTGTTGATACAATCCTCATACTAAGCAAGCATGTAGCGACAGTGGGAAGGAAAACTCCCTTTTAACAGGAAGAAACCTCCAGAGGATCCTGGCTCAGTATGAGCAGCCATCCGCTACGACTCACTGGGGATTGAGAAGACAGAGCAGGCACACGCACACCCCACACCCACACACACACACACACACACACACACCAAGAAGAAATCTGAACTCCTCCTTGAAAATATTTGTCTGCAGATCCTTGCGAACGTTGTCCCGCCGCTCAGTGGAGGAGGAGTTCCCTCATCTGTATGCCAACGGCTGCACGCTGCGTGACATCTGCGCCGAATGCACCAAGTTCGTGGCTGATGTCATTTCCTCCAGCCGCCGGAGCCTGGACATCCTCAACAACACTCCCAAGAAGGAGGCCAAAGCCGTTGCCGCTCCGAGACCACAGCTGCAGCGTCAGGCCAACTTCGAGGCTCTTCCACAGCCAAATCCTCGCCCATCTGTACGTCATCCTCAGCATCAGCACCATCGTCTTCACGCGTCATCACCATCCCCTTCTTCACCGCAGCTCCACCGCACCTAGACGATCAATAGTGTGAACCAGTGAGTGGACTAGATAGAGACTTTGCCCTGCACTGAACACACTGTGTGCACATGTAGGTTTGTGGTTCAATAGGGTTCTTGTGGGTTCTTAGACAACATAGAACTGGTTCAAGTAAACAGCTTTGAAAAATATAATCCAGTAAGGTGCTTTAAAGTTAATTTTGCTGGGTTGGAGCATTAAATGTATCATTTAATGGTTGTACTATGTCATGTTTAGATCTAAATACAGTTCCTGGAGCTGCGTAGAACCCTTTTATATAAGAATCTAGCAACTGAGAGACCACAACTGCATTACCTTCCACATCTCACATTTCATCCACTCACTCCCACACACAGAGACCTATTAACTTCCAAAGGTTTAAGTAAGAAGCTCCTTCTGCGTCTGCTTTATCTGCTGCACTATGACTTCACTCCCCGACATACAGCTGCTGGGGTGGGGTCGAACAGAAGAGGGCAGATCAGGAGAGCGCTGGAAGTGGAGGGGTGGGGGGTGAACTTGGAAAGACGTTAGAGCTGTGCAGCATCGTGGTTCGCATCAGAGCTCCAATTGGTTGCCTTGTTTTTGTCATGAATGTAAGTCACAGAAATAAAATTGTAAACGCTTGTACGCAGCGAAATGTTGACCCACAAAGGAAAATCAACCTAAAAGGGAATTGAGACGAATGCCTTCTGCTGCATAATGAAGCCTTCTTTGCGATGCTAACAACCCCACCCCCACCCCCACCCCCCCACAGCACCCGGCCCTGCTGGAGGAGGTATGACGGTGACGACACTGTGAATGTAACAGGGTGAAGCTGCAGGCTGCACCTTTAACCCACAAAGCATGACAACACTAGTGAGAGGCGAGCAGATGAAACTCCCGCCTCCTTCACTCCCCATGGACGCTTGCAATCTGCTCTGGTTTTGTAAACACAGTTTTAACCTCAGCTGCAATAAAATCTAAAGACAAACAACTGAAGCTGCATCTGTGAGTTTTACCGTTTTATTGAGTTCACACTAAAAACATCTTTGTGCAGTATTTGTTTTCTTTCTAGGATATAAATGTGTGCTCTGATCCAACCTCTTCATGAAAAATATTAGGAAAAACACTTCAATCTGAAATTAGAAACCATTTAGTAAAACCTCTTGGTAACATGAAAATTAAAAATAATTTGATTAATGGAAAACCCTAAATGAAAAATGAAGTTATCTGTGCTGTATCTTTTTGGGAATTAATTTTGATACCACTTCATAATAAGACTTTCTCAATGAATGATTTAAGCTTTCAAAGAAAATCTTTTTTACAAAGCAATAAAGAACATCAGGGACCTGTTTCTGGCATGAATAGTTTCATTTCTGCTGCTGTGTAACTTGCTCATTTAAGGCAGCACTGATGGAAAGTGAAAGTCCTCTGTAGGCAGCAGGATCCAGTAATAAAGCGACTACAGTGAACTTAAGAAGGCTTTGCTCTCAGGCAGCATTATACCTGCGTGGACACCCCGCCCCTTTTCATGAATAAATAATCAGGCCTTTGTTTTTATTGGCTGTCGCCTCCTGTCACCCTGCTCAGTTTATGGACTGTAATGTGCCTGAAACAGGAAATCTAGTGATTATACTTTCACAATACGGGCAGAGAATCAGCTTTGAACACATTCTTGTTGCAATAATTATCTATTTGCATTATATCACAAACCTCATTATATAGTTTTTGATTTACTATATAAATTGTTCAGCTCTAAGATCTTAAAAATTATGAAGATTTATAACTAGTTCGCTGATAACTTCAGCTTATTAGCACATACTAATTAGCAATAAATGTCTTTGAAATTGAATGTTTTATTTTAGAAGTTTTTAAAACTTTATCATTATTACAAGAGGGTGAACTAAACTTGAAATTTTAGCAAACATTTTATATTTTTCTCACATACAAACTCCCTATTTGTTTTCCTCAAAACTTTTATTTTGCAAGTTTGTTTATACATGTAATTTTAATGGCATTGATACGAGTCTGCTTGATTAGCTCAAAATACGCACTCGGTGTATTCGTGATTATAACTGTGGTAACTTACAAAGCATTTGCAACTATTTTTTACCATGATTTGGGGTTCTGTGTGTAATATGAGCAAGAGGATTTTATTTTGAAAGGCTTAAACGGAAGTGTCTTTGTTGTGGCTATGCTAGCTTTCCGGTGGAAGTTGGACGGCTTTACGGATTGAACTCCACAACAAGCCCTCCGAGGCTGGCCAGTCTCCGCCGCTTTTCTCCTCCTCTCCCTGTTTTGTGGGAGTCCCCGTGTCTCTCCCCCCTCTCTCCCTCTCCTCTGAAGGCTCGGCGGGAGTGGGTGTGTCGATGCGAGCCCGAGTTGCTGCTTGTGCGCACTCAGAAAAAAGAGGAAAAAGTTGATGATGAGTTTAGAGTAGCGGCGGCCCGCCTCGAAGCAGGCTAACAACCGTCCAGGAATGGCAATTTGGACCAGAGCGGATAAAAATGGTCAACTGGACCTTCTGCTTCGGGACCGCTGGATCCGAGTGGCTGCCGAACTCACACGGGAGACGCTGACTTTAACAGCCGAATCGGAGGTAACCGGACAGGGGGGCAACCACTGGGACTACTCTTCGGCTGGCCTGCGAAATGGCATGTCGAACGGAAATGACCCGGGAACAAGTCTGGGGAACCCTGGCCGCGGATCGTCCTCGGGTCAAGACCAGCTTCAGAACCACGGGGTTCGAGGGCGCAGTAGCAGCCCGGGTCGAGGAGGCGTCAGTCGCGGCCAGTACGATGGAAACTACGGTCCAAACAGCCCTGGAAAGTACCCGATTAACGGTACAAACTCTGACTTCGGAAGCCCCGGGTCCAGCTACGGTAGTCCCGGGTCAAGCTTCGGGTCGAAACAAGGCGACATCCCCGTAAGCCTGGACGGGTCCTCCGAAGCTGTGCGAAAAGTCCGAGTAGTCAAACAAGAGTCTGGCGGGCTGGGGATCAGCATCAAAGGGGGGCGCGAGAACCGGATGCCCATCCTCATCTCCAAGATCTTCCCTGGACTCGCCGCAGACCAGAGCCGGGCTCTTCGGGTGGGCGACGCAATCCTGTCGGTGAACGGGAACGACCTCCGAGAGGCAACGCACGACATGGCGGTCCAGGCGCTCAAGAAGGCGGGGAGAGAGGTGACGCTGGAGGGTGAGTTGGCCAACGCGAGAGCGGGGATTTGAAAGGGCCGATCCAGAGGTCCGACTACACACTTACCTCTGTCACATCCAGGCTCTGGCATCAGTGTCACTTCAGTTACACTTTAAAAACTAAATGTATGTCTTAAAACACACAACTTAATTACAAACTAAAATAAAATATTCCAAACTCAACAATTTCTCCACCTTGTTTGTAACTTCCCAAAGGCACACATGTGTTTGCTTTACACGTTATAATTCAGACCCAAACAAACACTGTCTGTTATCTGTGAGCAGCAGCAGAAGTGAGCTTAAAGCAAATCAACTCAACACAAAGCCTTTGATTTGTGTAAACACCAGTGTAACCAGAGTTGTGGTCAGGACCAGATACATTTCACTTTGTATATTTGAATGATGGGCTTGTTGAAGATAAGAGGCCACAGCAAACATGACCAGATGAGATTTGTTTTTGTGTAAAAGCACCAGTGTTGCTCTAAAAGCCCATAAAGTAAAGGGCTTCTGTGTATTTAAGTTTTATCTTTGACATAAATGATTGTAATCTCATTTCTAGTTGTCTGATTGGCTGTGGAGGATTATATTTATGGACATTTTAAACTTGCATAGAAAATATCTAATCTTGTTTACTGGATGATATTCATCAGGCAAATACACAAATAACTAAAGTTTTGGGTTTTCTAGAAATATTCTGAGAAATAAAGAGGATTGCTGTGTTTTATAGACATGGACATAGTCAAACTTCCACCAGTGTGCTTTTTGAAAGGGCACATGATATTTTAGGGAAATGCTTTTCAAAGTTGTCAAACTTGCTTCTGATTTAGTTTCATCAAAGAGGGTTTTGTTTCACTTTAGTGAACACTACAACTGCTACTTTGTTGAATCCGGTCCTTCGCCGTGACCTTCTGGTGACACGAAGCAAGCAGCTTGTTAATTTGCGCTAAATGAAATTTCCCTAAATTGCATTTTATTTTAAGCAGCAGGTCAGATGTTTGCTCCAAATTCTTTGGATAATTACAGGGTAGCACAGCTGCTAATTGGTGTCATATGAGACAGACAGATTATTGATACAGTTTTGTAGTTCTTATCACACTTGCAGGCCCACAAAAGGTGTCAGATGTTTTGCAGAAGGTTAGCCGTGCAGAAATGCTTTCCAAAGTTATTCAGCAGTTGGCCATCGCAGATTAAATTAACCAGAAACAATCAGAAATCTAATTAATAAAAGAAAAAGAAACATCGGAAGCTTTTTTGATATCCTAAAGTAGGCACAGAGCTTTAAAACCAAAAGTTGATCAGTAAATGGAATACTGAAGTTGTTCTGCTTTTATGTGTTTGGTCCATTATTCTAACAGAGCTGCACAAAGATCCACGGACCTGCATTAAGTTCCCAGACTGTGCTGATTCCAGTTCAGTCTGTAGAAAAGTTCAAAAGAGTGAGGCTGCAGAACCCTCGGGGGTCTGGAAACTTCAGCTGGTGAAAAGCTAAAAGCAGTGTTTAATGGTTTGGAATAAACGTGTGGTGAATACTGACGAGTGCAAATTGTAGGAACTAATCAATGTGGGACACATTTCCGCTGGACAGGGTCTGTTTTGTACCTCTTAAAATAAACCAATGTGAAACTGCTTCCCTTTAGCTTCCCTTTACTGTGCAATCATTCCGAAAATCCAGCTCTGACAGTGAGCTGCAGATGCAGAAATGACAGAATGTTTGTTTCTAACAGAAATGTGTCATTTTAAAACCACAGTTAGAGTTTTGCATCCGTATGAAAACGTTACAGTGACCCTGTTGCTCAGTCAGGAAGATGCACGGTCTGCAGGAATCTGCCAGCTGCCTGTCACTGGAGGGTCTGTGGATCTACCACCGCTTTGAGAGAGAGGGTCAGGATGAGGCTTGAGTTTCCAGAACACCGTGCGAGTACACAATACATAAACTCACAGATATTCTTACAATTAGCTTAGGAGCCCCACATTCCTGACCTCCACTCACTTGTGCTTATTTAGGCCAGAGGTCAACAGTACCGGCTCCGACTCGGATGATTTCTGCTGCTTTGCTTTTTTCAGCAATGTGTCAGTTAACCTTTTGGGTTTTTTGTTGTTAGTTCAGCAGAGGCAGCACCAACAGCCATCAGGAAATGATATTATTTTAGTAATTCAGATGAAAAAAGACCTCTTGGTAATGACTGAGTCTTTAAATTTGCACATTTGAAGTTTGAACTTTCTGGATTTTCAACCAGGAGTCGTTTTCTTCCTCTGTGTTCGATTAGGGACAAACTGGTACCGGTTTCAAGCACAGTGTTGCAGTGAGACATATCGAACAAGACCAGACTGTTAAAATCCTGAGCTCCAGACAGACTACTGTCACAACCAGCCTGTGGTTAATTCATTATTAATCACACACACACACACACAACCAGATTTTTTTCCACAAATAAATGCAACGAGAGAGCCGATCTGATTAGATCAACACATAGAACTTTGTGGTTTCTTGATGTTTGTGGAGATAATTAAACTGTTGCTGCTTCCTAAATTAAAGTCAAGTCACAATCTGCCTACATGGTGACTTTAGGGTTCGCTCCCAGCTCAACTCAACTCATTCGCAGGAATTTAAGCTCTTCTTTCCCACTTCTTCCCTCCTGGGAATGACTCTTCGCAGGGCAGGCTCTCTTTGGACTATTTTTCCCTCCTAACTCCTTAAACACGCCTAACTCACTCTTATATTACACCTCTTTACCTGTCCTTTAAGTGAGGATCTTATTATCCCTCCAGGATAGAAGTGGGTGATATAAAATCAGGAAGGGCTTGAATGTGTCGATGATCAAAAGCAGAGAGATTGTAGGATCATCATTCAACCTAATAGAAAGATTGAGTACAGAGAACTGTTTCCACCCGGACATTTTTGATGTGACACACTCTGAGCCTGATCACTGTAGTGTGTGGCCGTTTCTCAATATGTCTGTAGTTGTGTACTCCCGTCCTTGTGAAACGTCATCAACGATGGTCCAAGTACTGTTCCAATCCTAAGTACATATAATGGCAAGTTCGCTCAAAATTCCTGGATATGTTCTTGCTCCCCCCATTGTATCGAGGATACACTGATGCGTCCTGCGGACTTGGGACAGCAAAGTTTCCCATAATGCATTGTGCCGCTAACCATTATACTCCGAACGGCAGAGGAGAAAGCTTATAACTGTTGTTTTTTATATCAGAAATACAAATAAATCAATATAAAGTTGTCTGTTATTGTAAATAATTGCGTATAACCTGTAAAATTTGCTGTTTATTTGTTTTTTTTCTTCTTTCAGACTCTTTACGATCCCTGAAAATGCTAATGAGCTAACCCACTATCAAAATAAAAGCACCATTGCTTTGTTTTGATGAAAAAGAAACTTTTTTCTTCATTTAACAGCAGGAAATGCTGGTATTTTATCAGTTTTGATGAAAAGTGGACCAAATATAATACAAATAATACATTTTTATTGTTTTTTTTGTCATTTAAGGAACAGACTAGACTTTTATTTTTATGTCAGGTCGGGTTTTTTTACCGTAGCAACAAGCAGCTGTTGCCGTGAGGCAAAGGAGTACGCTTGTTCCAAATGCCATCCTCGTCCTCCCGTACTCGGCAGAACGGACTTTCCTAGCCAAGAACACACTTGTCAAGTACACAAGAACGTACTAGCATCCTTGAGTATTGAGAAACGGCCTGTTATCTATAAATAGAAAGCAAGTAATGCTAAGTATGTATTTGCTTGGTGGTGATTTTTAGCTCAGTGGCTTAACAGTGAGATGATGAGGATTTATTTCACAATTTGGTTAATTTCCATCTATGTCCTCCCGTACTCAGTAGAACGGACTTTCGGCTGTACTTGCCAAGAACATACTTGACAAGTACACAAGAATGACTAATGTACTTGGGTATTGAGAAACAGCCTAAGTCTTTGTTTACAATCTGGCCTGCCGCCATACTTCCTGGTTCCAGAGCCCGCAATGTTGCCAATTCTGCGCCGGCATTTGTAATTCGACACTGGCTAGCAGCCCAGAAGTTATTTCTTGCCACGGCATCCTTTTTGTTTTACTCTTAATATCAGGTAAAGAAGGCTAGATGCTAATGTTGAGTTAACAATGCTAATGGTGAATTAGAAAGCAATCGTCGGCTCTAAAAATACAAGAGGCGTTTTTCAATCAGTAACAGCTCGATATCACAGTGAAATGTGTTTATCTACTTATCAACTTTCTGTGTCTGACTCGTCTTCTCTTGTCATCTAGAACAGGGGTAGGCAATCCTGGTCCTGGAGTGCCGCTATCCAGCAAGTTTTAGCTCCAGCACACCTAACTGAATGGTTGATTCACCTGTTCACCAAGTCATCAAGTTCTGCAGAAGCCTGTTAATCACCTACTGATTAAAATCATGTGTCTTGGATCAGGGAAAAAACTGAAACATGCTGGATAGCGGCACTCCAGATTGCCTACCCCTGATCTAGAATCTTCTGGCGCTGAGCCGTAACTGGCAACAGTTGATCAGAGCGGGCTCGTTTGTTTAGAAAAATGGACTGCAGTACCCACATTTGACCACATGATGTCATTCTTACATCATGCACCTTTAAAGGTGTAGCGGTCGTTCTTTACGTCCAGGTGGATCATCTAAACCATTGGTCCGCATAACTGTCAATTTCTGGTGAAGCCTCACAATTTCACATTACAGACGGCAGCTACTTGTAAACAGGGGCTGGTAGAGTGTTGCGCAACGTGGAAAGGGCGGTTCTTCAGAAACATCGTATGCTTCACCTTTAAGGGCTGTTTTAACAGGAAAAATCCGTGGTTCCGTTGTTCAATAGCAAATTATTACAAATAACAAAACTTTCTTGAATCATATTTCAGGCTGTCTGAAACTGTCACAACAGTTGATGCAAGCAGAAAAGTGCATTTGTAACAAATCTGTAGATAAAGAAGATAATCTAAATGTTGCGACTTCCAGATGGAAAAGCCACGGTGGGACATTAAACGAGCTGTGCAGGAAAAAAGACATCAAACCTCAATGAACTGTTATATAATTATACTTAGAGACTATTACTCTCATGTATTTGCTGCTGAAGATGATTCTGCAGGTTGCTCCATCACTGAACCTAAATTTTACACAGTTAAGATTTTGTTCAATAATTACGTTGTAATATGCATAGAGACTTAGGGGAAACATCTGTTATAGAAAAGATTAGCATCAAGGGATCTTTTGGTCACATCACCCAGCTGTAAAAGCTTTTTTAAAGGGGAATTTATGTCAGAACTGTTGCATTAGACAGGCACGTTTACGTTTGAGGTCAAAATCAGCAACTTGCTAGATATTCGCATGTTAATCATGACGAGGAGGTATTTGCTCATCAAGGTCAGAGGTTGTGTGCTCCTAATTGAATCAAAGTGACCTATGATGATACGATGCATGAATCCTAAAGCTGATTAACTCCCCTATGAAAAGATGCACCATCCTCTACGTGATCATTTGAAGGTTGCTGCTGGAGCTTGTGTGTCTGGTTGGGTCAGTTGCTTTTCAGTGGGAAGAAGCGCAGTCAGAGTTTTTTTTTTGTCTGAGTAATTGGAGAAATTAAAAAAAGCACATACCGGACACAGAGGGCATTGATGAAACGAGGACAGCCCTGCTGTTGACGGCTGTTCTCACGGGGCCGAGAACTCCACCAGAACATGAGTCTGCACATCCAGAAGTAGGGCAACAGCACTTTGTCAGCTTTGTCTCCAAACTCACTGCTGCTTTTGACCTTTTTCATTATTTTTGATGATTATGTTGCTTTTTATTATTCGTTAGTTCAAATTCCTTCACCTGTTTGCATTAGTTTTAGATCCTGTTTGCCTTTATGTTCTTTTGCTACATTCTTCTAGCCATTTTGTTGCACTCTACTGATGTTGGATACTTAAACATTATGCATAACTTTCCTGTCTCACTACCAGTTTTTATAGAGGGGTAAGAATCCAACATTTGGTGCATTTTGAGGTATTTGTTTTGCGTAAATTTCCCTAAAAATATCATTATCGTGAATAGGAAATAATGCCATTAGTCACAGAATTTGTTTGTGCTTTAAATCTGGAGCTTTGGGATATAAACATAATGAGGAAATGTGGGTTCTCATGATGTTAAAAATGCCTTTAAAATGACTGTGTGTATTTTTCCTGGCAATAGGGTGCATTATATACCTAAATCATTGCAAGCAAGCAGTATTTTTGTGTTCAAGTAAGACCTTACCAACGGATGGCCATTAGGGTCAAAAATCCCTGAGAGTGCTTCCTCCAGCAAAATGACATCAGACTCCCTTTCATCACTGGCAACGAGCAAAGAACTGAATGTTTAAAAGAATGTTTATGAAACAAGTACACATATTGAGAAACGGCCATTGTCACTTTCAAAAGACATTTCACCAAAATATTATTGATGGAAGCTGTTAATTGTCTCAGATGGTGCTTTACGTGGTTCTGAAGCTGCTGTTGCTTTCAAACCTCCATGCAATGAAGGCAGCAACAAACGGTGCAAGTTTGACACTTTTTGTCAAGTTTCTAATGTTTAATCAGTGAAACGAGTGACATCTGTAATAACACTGGAAGGCCACACTTTTTATTACATAACTGCTGATGAGCATTTGATGCTCAGAGCAGCAAAGGGGAGTTATTTGATTTCATTCTACATTTTTCTTAAAGGAGTGGAACACTTGTTTAATCAATACATTTGCAGTGGTCTCTATAGGAATGAATGCTGAATGAAGTCGTTCTTAGGGGGGAAAAATATACCGGTGCACCATTTCTAGGACCTAAAAGTTGCCCACATCACAGCTGAGCTTCAGACAGCAGGATTTGGAGTCTTACTTCCTGATACGTGGACATCTCTCCTCAGATTGGCTAACAGCAACACGACTCTACCACTGACTCTGTTTGCTCTGCAACGTTGATGTTTTATCTCCACAAATAACACAAGCCTGGAGGAGTTCTGCTGTGTGGTGGAGTTGCTAATGCTAACGGTTAGCTTCTACTAGCCCAGACGATCTCTGCTGTTTCCTGGACGCTAAACCAACAACAGCCTTCCCCGTCGTGAGTCAGGATGGGTGAGTCCATGAATGTTAAGTGACAGTGTGACGTAGATCTGTCTAAAGGCGGGCGTACACTGTGCGACTTTTTCACTTTTTTGAGCCGATTTTCTCCTCGTGCGAGAATCTACGAGCTCGGGGCGAGTTTTGCGCTGAGCGTCGTGTAATATACAGGGGGTTACGAGAGGCGATTAACACCACGTGACCAGCTGCCGATCAGCAATCGTAAGCTCCGACGGATTTTTGGCGTGCTTGATATTTTGCTCGTCCCTCGTGAGGGTATCGCACTGTTGAAGCGGCGCTGCGAGCGTCTGTGACCCAAAAAGTATCAGAACCGCACACGGCGCATGCGCAAACACAGAAGCAGTAGCGTAAATGAAGGAAGTGGAAGCGAAAACAAACCAAAAGGCTAACCCACTTTCAAAATAAAAGCAGCGTTGCTTTGTTTTGATGAAAAATAAACTTTTTTTCTTCAGTTAACAGCGGGAAATGCTGGTAATTTATCGATTTTGATCAAAAGTGGATCAAATATAATACAAATAATATGTTTTCGTTGTTATTTTGTTATTTAAGGAACAAACCAGACTTTTATTTTTATGTCAGATTGATTTTTTAACCGTAGCAACAAGCAGCGCTTGCCATGAAGCAACAGAGTACGCTTCTATTCCAAATTCCGTCCTTGTCCTCCCATACTCAGACCAACGTGTTGCGTCATATATACTTTTTTTTAGCTGCGACGAGTTCATGCCAGACGTACAGTGTGAGCAGTCAGGTCGCATCCGAGAAGTGGGTCGTACAGTGTGAGCACATGACTCGTGAGATTTGCTCTGCGAGGAACTCGTACAGTTTGAGCTGAAGCTGAACGCTACGAGTGAAAAAGTCGCACAGTGTACGCCCGGCTTTAGAGTTTCACCGTCTATTTTCTATCAGGAGTTAATGCAGGAGATAGGTGGAGGAGACTATTTTCATGTTCAGCCTGCAGGAAAAACTCAGAGTGACCCATTAGCATCAGAAATAATCATTAAAAAATGCTTTAATTGTCAATCTATTTGTGTGTGTTTTTTTTAATGTGACTGCTTTTCCCAGCTGAATATTGGATTGAAAACTTCACACATGGTTGCAGTTTTCTTAAATTAACGTGTTTTTGTAATGAGATAACCAATATCTTCTTTTACCAGGTAAATTTGAGGTTGTCTCTTAACCAGACAGCTCCTTTCAGAGAATTATCTGGGACTGTTAGGACCCCATGCTGGGTCATAAAGCACCAAACAGGCACGTGGGTCTTTATTACATTTATGAAGAATAGGCCGACAATGATGAATGTGATTATTTTTTGCCCATAATCTCTCTTACTCTGTGTACAAAGGTACTTTTAGGCCACTGAGTGCACTGATTTTTATATATATATATAAAAATATGTGGGAGATCTTAATCCAGGTGTGTGCCTGATTAGGACTGCAGCTTACTGTTGTTTTTTTTTTATCATTTATTAATCCGTGGATTTTATTTAATGCTTGAATGAACAGTTCATCTACTAATGGTTGCAGCTGGTGGCTACATTTTTTTTGTTTTAATCAACCACCAGTTAGGATTTATCATCCCTAAATTTGCATCTAAAATCTTCAGTTGCAGTATTTTCTAACATAAAAACACCAAAAAAATTATAAAATTTAAAAGTCTTTTGTCTGCTTTTATTTTCTAGGCGTGGTCGTGATTTATGAGTCGTAAAACCGTTGTAGATTTTGTTTCCTGACCGTCATAGCTACTTGTTTATCACTTTTTGTAAAGCATTTTTTCTGCAGCCTGACTTGTTTGTAATTGGACGTATTTAGTTCTCATCCAGACTTTATTTGAGGTATTTTGTGATTTTGTGCCAGTCAGGACTTGGATCTTTCTGGTCCTAACACAAAACGTTGGTCTTGACTTGTTTTTCTCACAATAAATGAATAACACGCAATACATTTTTGACAGAGGGGCCACAGGAGAACCTGCTACACACATGTTCTGCTGGATCTACACATTGTTCTCATTACGTGTTCTGGCTGAGAAACCTGAAGGGGGGAAGGAAGCAAAGGCGAAAGAACAAGTGAGATAAAGGTGTAATTTTATAAGAGCCGCGAGGGCAAAAACAAATGGTGACGGAAGAACAGCCGGGTGGAACGGACTCGACATTAGAGAAGGACTTTTGAGAGCTAGAGAGAAAAGAAAGTGGGTCGAGGACGGCGATCCAAACCACGGGGGAATTTCTGGGCCGTTCGGGGGGAAAATCCAGAGACTGGGGTCTGAGGGAACGACTCTCTGCTCTGTAAGCTATTATTTCAGCCACACCATGAGATGATTACTTCTGTGGTGAAGAAGAGTAGTTTTACGGGTAGCTTTTAACCACAACTAATGCCACAATCAAATATGTGTCGAGTCAGACCCTCCTCCTCTACATCCTCTTTTTCTTCTGTCCGTCCGTTCTCCCTGCGGGCAGTGAGGTATGAAGGGAAGCAGATGATCCAGCCTTTTGGGATGTTGGTCGGCATCACTGGGGAATCTCACCTCCAAATGCACTGATGTAGACACAAAGAGGCGCATGGACGGAGCGGCTACTGCTTTGTGGACAGGACATAATTAGAAGCAGAAGTGGAGCTGAAAGAACTAATGAGTTTGTCTTAAAGCAAATCAGACCGTTAGGATCCAAACACGCTGTAACAAAGGAGAAAGGAAAATGCAGCTCATCTGTGAAACACAGACTTCTGAGAATTATTACTTCTGGCAGCAAAAATGGAGGAAATAAAGAACATGAGGGAAAAACTCTTTAGACAAGAGGTCTTTGGATAAAACAGAACAAACGGAAAAACTATTAATCCTCAAAAATGAAAGATCCAATCTTCTCTGAGATGGAGCCAGACCAAGTCCTTGAATGTTATTATTGGTTATGATTTGGACCTTGATTTGTAAGTTTCCAGTTCTGGATTGTGACTTGATTCAGGACCTCCTGGGCCTCAGCGCGGGGCCAGTTTGATAAAAAAAAAAAAAAGCCCAGCACCTAGGAACAGCGGGACGTCTGAAACTTGCTGCACCTCGGCTTTAAAAAGGAGGCGATGAACTTAACTTCTCTGAAAACATCAAAGCCTGAAACTGCTTTCAGACTTTCACATTTGGGCAAACAGAACAGAAAGGAAACTGAATAAAAGCAGATGCAGATCGGTCCTCGTGCTGCCAACGAATTACACAGCAGAACTTTCACCAACTGCACTGCAGCAAAGCGAGAGCATAATTACAGTTTACATAATCAGGATGGAGAGTAGGATTTCAACTCTTTCCCATTCTTCTCATTCCTCCTCTTGTCCTTTCATACCGCGGACTAGCAGGACCACGATTTACAAGAAATTTTAACAGTTTTTCTGCATTCTGATGACTTCTGCTACACCATGCAATGCACAAACACGTTATTTGACTTTATAAAGCATCTTATTTTTCCCTAGAAATTCCATAGAGCTGCATTTCTTTTTAAAATACTTCTGTGCAGAAAACAGTCCAGCAGCAAACTTAATCTTCTTAGCCTGCCATTGATTTGATGTTTTACTGATCATAATATAGTGAAAATCTCTTTATCTGTGAGTGAAAATCGAACACGTGGAACCACAAAGTGCCTCAGCTGAACATCTCTGCATCAGACATAATTATAGTCTGAGAGCGAAGCTTCAATAGATTAGAGCTGGATGATATCTCGATATTTTTAAAATATCAGTATAATTCCAATCAAGAAACAAGATGACTCAGTAACATTTAAATCAATATAAATATACAACCAATGTATTTCTAGAGTTAGCACAGCTACCGCTAGCTTGCGCCATCTCTAAGCAGTCATTACATCTGCTCAATCAGGAAACCTCTGGGTAAATGTTCTGCCCTAAACTTTGCATTGTGGTTTTTAATTATTTGGGGGCGTTCGTTTATGTCTCAGCGAGCCTTTGCCCCGTGGCAGCCGACTGAGATTTATTTATCCTGTTTGTGTGGAGAGACGGGCCAAACCACAGACATAGACGCCCCGTGGACTGCCGCTGCCTATTGGAGCTGCCGTAATGGCTGGCTGCCATCTTGGATGGGTCTCCAGACGCCCCTAGTGCATTTGTTTCTACTGAGGAAGGTGCTTACCCAACTAAAAAACACAATTTTTCATGCTTTTTCACAAAGTCAGACATTTAGTATGATAATTAAAATATAATATAATTATACAAAATAAAAACATTTAAATATAAAATCCCAGCAGGTAGGCTAGAAAAGTCAATAGTAATCCTACGTGATCTGTTTTCAATAGTACGCCAGTTGTTGCAGCTGTAGGCTGCACAAAAAATGGGCATAGTTTCCCACTCCAGTTGGGTTTGGAGAGTGAGGAACCCATCCAATATGGCGGCGACACTGTTACGCTCTCCAGCGCCCAATGGGGCATCTACGTATTCATGTCTATGGGCCAAACCCCTCCAGATATGGAGAGCTGCAGTGACCAAAATACCTCAGAAGCGTATGATCGCTGATATGAGTGAATACTGTGGCATTCCAGACATGTTTAATAACTTTAATAACTCCGCGCAGCATGACCCACGTGAGTGTAAATCCTCTGGTAGTGGATGCAATTACATCATGAATTTTGCTTAACATGGTATATTTTTTCCTCTGGACAAGAAATAATTACTGGTAATATTGTGAATGATATGAGCCACCTCTAGATAGAGTTTAAATAATTTTACATTAATTATAAATAAATAAAAGTGCTTGTGGGACATTTGAGACATGTAGCTCTTGATGGACGGACGGACGGACGGATAACAGATTCAAGATCTAGTTTACATTAAAATCAGACAGCTGTACCAGTGTTTCTAAAGCTCAGACTGATAGAAAATGGCACTAAGGTTCATGTTTGACCAGAAGCAATACATTTTATCCATTTAATCTGCTGATGAATTCATGTATACAATTTCTCAAGACAGCTTGAAGGGAGTTCACTTGTAAACATTTTACAGGAAGAAAAATATCAAGGTATATATCGTATATCGGAATTCAGCTAAAAGATATCGAGATATAAGTTTTGGTCCATATCACCCAGCCCTACAGTAGATACATCCTCTTCTCTCTGACCCTCACACATAAACACAGACTCGTTCAGGAATGCTTTCACACTCGCTCACTAGCTTACTCCAAACCACTTACGTTTGCAGAAAGTTCTTGTTGCCGTGGGCGTTGTGGTGTGGTGTAGTTAGGATGGCCAGCCTTGGCTGGTTTCCCCAGCAGAATTCCCCACCCAGCCCCTGATTCTGAGTCATGTGTAAAATAATGTAGACAGGAGCATGAAGGGGCGTTGCATGGTGCAACCTCCTCTGCATCTGCAGACAACTGACTGATCTTTTATCTGACTCTAGCAATCATTCGCAAACACTTAACTGTTGTGGTTTCCAAACTAGTGTCAGCTGAACCCAGACTCAACTGGTTTCTTCATTTAAAAAGCTTTAAACTGGAAATCGGTATTGCATCAAACACAGGTGGGTGATGATGATGAATTTTTGCTAGCTTCTGTGTGCACGGGCATGTACCTGTTAGCAAAACATTTCATGATTCATGAACTACCAGATGGATTTTAAAGAGGTTCTAGGATTTAAAGCCACATTTACCTTGTTGAATATCGGCAGCTTGGGGTGTCTAATGTAGCAAAAGGTCTGCGTCGTCTCTCACTTGCTTTCTTATGCAAATTAGTAACGTTGTAATGGCCACTGAGAAATGCTGCTTTAACGAGTCATAGGCTTAGACACACCCCCTTAGATTTGCATGTCTCAACTCACTTCAACACAGATAAACATATGCTACATATGATATGATATGAACAATGCTAGGCCAAGCTACTGCTAATGCTAGCCCGAGTTATAGCTAACGTTCTTGTTGGACAAGAGGAAAAAAACTAAGAAGAATTTTGGAGCACACACGTAACGTTCCAGGATGTACTGGGAATATCCGGATTTTGAAAGAATGCCAGATAGATCCATAGATTCCCTATTGAGTAGTCCGGATGCTCTGTACTCAGAGTTACTAGCTTCAGACAGTCGTAGAGCCATCAGGAAAAACTGGCCATTTAATATTCACGTGCTGGCTGAGTGGGCGGGGCAACCAGTCTTTCCATTGTAGGGGTTTATTATGGGGTTGTGTTTGGCCATTTATCAAAGCTCCTGGGTCATTTTAGCCCCAACAATGTTTCATATGTTTTATAGAGGCTCAAATAACAGTTTCCAATTGTAATAAATGTGTTCTCAGACCCCTTTAATGAAACTTTCATGATGTTCTCACTGGATGTGCATCTCCAACTTAGCCTAGAACATAAACCGTCATTTACTGAAGCAAAATTGATGATCTAGCAACGCTCCATGCCAGAGCAACCCCGGCCAGTATTGTGGCTGGTAATCACAGCACGTTTATTTAGAAAAACTATTATTTTATGTTTTATGTAGCTCTTCTACGATGTAATGGCGGACTGCCCTGTTCACTGACATGCATGAGATCGTGCAGCTATAATTTCTAGGTGGTTAGCTAGTTCGTCGTGGTTTTGTTCCCATATGGAGTTAGCTCTGCAATGGTTACCTGCTAAGTTAACACTTTTGCATAATTTAATTAATATTTTATGCTTTTAGGTTATGGATACATTCACATACATAATAAAAAAAATCCTCTGTGCAAATTGTACCTCTGGTCAGAAATCTATCCCTCCCTTGTGCATGCATACTTTCACAAAGCTAATATCTGAGACTACGTTCAAGAATGACCTCATCCTGCTGAGAGCCTGGTCTCAGGTTTCACACGGAGCAGACGGACTCATTGTCCAACTCAAACACAAACCCAGAACCCTCCTAAGTAGAGCGTAAGTCCACGAGCAGAAGGAAACAAAGAGATAAAATGTTCATGCATGGGAGGAAAAGCTGTGGGGCCGGTGCGGGGCTGCAGGACCAAATTTGGAGAGTGAATCCATCACATCACAGCTTTTATTTTACAAACAACATCTGGCTGAGCTGCATGACCAAGTCAGCTCGCGTTCATCCTGGAGAGCATTTGGTGAAATATAAACGGTGAACTCCTTATAGAATCGTGTTTTAGGACATTCAGGATGTTTAACAACATAAAAAATGCTTTTTTTCAAACCTGATTAGGTGTTCTCTCAGAATACACTTAGTGCTTTCTTTATTGCGGGAATTGCAGCTTTTAGTGCCTTGTTTCCTCAGTAACCAGCTGTTATGTAGTGTTTATAACTAGTTAAACTATTAATATACCTTCAGTTTGCTCTGTTGTAATAAACATATATAGAGCAGGATTTATGTAAAACAATGAGGAAAAATGTAAAAACGTGGCCCAAGGATACCAAATATTTTTAGATTACATGTTAAATTGGGTGAAATGTTCCTAAAATAATAATAATATGTCCAGACCAGATCGCCTCAGTGACATAATCTCTGATCTGTCGTCTCTCATCCATCCCACAGTCAAGTACATCCGCGAGGTGTCTCCGCTCTTCAAGAAGCCGTCGCTGGTCGCCGACCTGCCATGGGACGGCGTCCGACCGCAGTCGCCCAGCTACAGCGGCAGCGACGACTCGGGGTCGCCCAAGCACAGCAGCTCCTCCTCCTCCTCATCCAAAGACAGGAAGGTCATCAGCCTGAAAATGTGCTTCATCAGCAGGAACCTCACCATGCCTGATCTGGAGAACAGGTCAGCCATTAAACTGTATGTGTAGGAGTTTAGGTGTGGTTGGGCGTGGGATTGCTTCCTGTGCCTCGCTGCTGTTCATAAGATTGGAATGTTTGTTTTGTGAGACATTAAATCTTCTTGTGTGTTTAGTGATAGTAAACAGCATCATTAATCTATTTCTGCACCAACGCTCTCTCTGCACCGTGCAGATTGTTCTTAGTTTGTTTGTGTGCTTCTGCACCTGTCACTTCTAATTATGTCTAAATGTCTTAAACTCTGCAGAAGCTGAATCATGTTTACATTAAGTGTATAAAATATATCTAAGAAAAACGTCATTTATTTCAGTTTTATTTTGAAAAAATTTGGGATTTCCTTTGGGGGAAACGATGAAAGTGCGCCTAAAAGAAAGTTTCTGCCTTAGTTTAAAAGTTTGAAGGGAAGATTCATGTTCAGAAGAGCTCTTCAAGTAGAAACATGTAAAGTGCTGAGTGGGAGATATTTTACCGTGCAGATTCTGGTAATTTCATTTGTGACTCATCAGTTTGACGTTGTAAATCTAAAATGAAAAACGAACCAAGATGTTGGTAAAAAAAACTATTTTACATCCAGTTTTTGAGTAAATTTGAGAAAGATTTTAAGGTAACTTAATGAAAAGAAGCTTTTGTAAAGAAAAAAACAGCTACTGTTACTGTTTTATTATTATTTCTGAGTTATTTCGCCTGTTTCCTTTGATGTAGTTATTAATAATGATCTTTTGCTCCATGTAGACTGCTGGAGCTGCATTCACCAGACGGCCAGCACACAGTGGTTCTGCGCTGCAAAGATGGACCAACCGCCAGCTCCTGGTTCACTGCCGTACACACCAACATCGCTGCTCTGCTGCCACACACCCTGGCGCACATCAACGCCTACCTGGGGGCGTCATCAGCAGCCTCCACACACCCCCACCTCAAACACATCGGCTGGCTGGCCGAACAGGTTGGTGCTGCGTCGTTTATTCGTCTGTAGGTTGATAAAAGGTGGAGCCGGCTTTAAAGAGCAGATCAGGAAGAGTGTGTTGACTTAGATCAAACTCAGTCGTAATCCTAAACACGCCCACTGAGTCAGGCCCGGCCTTCATTCATTCACAGGAACGAGATCAAATCTTCTGAAGTGTTCACTCAAACCCGCGTTGAGTGTCTGTTTACTTTGGCCGGCCTCAGACAGGAAACCCACGTGGAAGTTTCCGTTATGTTACGCCATTTCCTGTTCAGCCCACCTGCTCACAACACAATCAGAGCCGTCTGGTTTGATGTTGCTTTTTCCTACATCAGAAAAACTCAAAATTACTCCAGTTTTTTATCCACAAACCTGTTTTTTCTGAAAAATTCAGGTCAAATTGTGAGTTTGAGCAGCTAAACTGCTGTTTTCAGCTTGTTTATACAACCTGTGGAATCTGTTTGAAACGCTAATGTCAAAAATTATTGGGAAAAATGTGCAGAAGACGCTTTTATGCTGAAATATTTAATTCAATTTAAAAATTTTCTGTTAGAAAGATGCTGGATGAGTTTATAAGGAGCAGGTCTGTTGATAATTCCCTTTATTCTCCCTGATGTAATGTTGTGTTTAAATTCAGGATGCAGTTTTCAGATCTAGAATTTTAAAAGCAGACCTGAAGCATGAATTGACAAAACATTTTACTAAGTTATCTCTTCTAATTAACTCCTGTTAGAAACCCTAATTAAAAAAAACAGGTCTTTTCTGAGCGTTTCCTGTTAATCCTGACTGACATTCCTGATTCAGATCCAGCTGGAAGGCGGGCGGCAGCAGTGCCGAGCGCTGGTCATGGCGCTGACGGAAAAAGACATCCTCCTGTTTGAGTCGGTGCCGTGGAGCCGAGAGTCCTGGTCCATGCCTGTGCTCACACACCCGCTGCTCGCCACCAGGTAGTCAGATCCAAAATAAAAACAGAAGCTTTATGTGTCTTTATTCTTGCCTATGAGAGCAGCTTATTGTTTAAAACAACCTTGTGCTGACCAGCATCTCAGGTTTAATTTGACTAGAACAGGTTCTCATCTTTCAGAGGTTTTTGAGGTAAGTGTTAATTCTGTACCAGCTGTGGAGGAAGTAAAAACGTTTTTCACAGCTTTATAAGTTGATTATTTCTAGGAAACATGCAGGAAAGCACAGACTTCTGCTTTTCTCTCTAAACTCCTGCTAGTGATGCTCTAATTTTTTCCACATTCACAACTGTGTGCTTCTTGTTCTTTTTTTATTCTTTCAACAAAAAGTGGAAACACTCTCACCTAACCAAAAAGATGAGTTATAACTAAATAAAGTTCAGTTGTAGTTTATTAAAGCCATACTGTGCAGCTTTTTCATGTTTTAAATCATGATCTTGAGCCAGTTTGTGCTAAAATGACCCTTTACAGGGTTAATGAAATGTCACTCAGAACCCCACCGCCCTCTGTGGCCAGAATGCCACACTTGCAACTTCAGAGTGGCGGTCCGGTCCCTGTTGGACTTAGTAAAGTGGAGCTGACATGCCTGGTGCTGCAGTCTGCTTCCAGCATGTTTCCTGCATGTTTTAGATCATGAACACAGCTGATGTGTTTGATTTAGTGATGAACCGCTCCTGTAGACACTAATGAAGGCTGAGGAGACGTTTCAGCTGTTAGATTAAGGTGTTAAAAAGATGAACGCACAGCGAGGAGATAAGTTTCACTTTTGGTTTCACTAATGGACACTAGGGGGTGCTAAAAACAAGCCAAAACTGCCTTGCTTCCCTTTAATACCATCATTTACATTTAAAAAAACATATTTATCAGCACGTTTGTGCTTTTAAACATTTAGTTGGAAAAAAAACATTTTTAGTGTTGGTTCTGTTAGCCCACCGTGGCTTTGTTGGAAGGAGACTGTAAATGTGTCCATTAAAACTCTTAGATTTTTCCATTTTCAGTCCCAAAATGATAAACGTCTCAATACTCAACTTAAAAACAGTTGATTTGAAAACAAATTTGATTAAATTACTAGAAAATGGCTCTGACATCTCTCTCTCTCTCCCTCCCTCCCCAGATTGGTTCATTCTGGTAGCGCCCAGGGTTCTCCATCCCAGAGCTCAGATCTGGTGTTCGCCACCCGGACCGGCACCGGGCGCGGCGTGGAGTCCCATATCTTCAGAGTGGAGACTCACTGGGACCTGTCCACGTGGACGCGAGCTCTCGTGCAAGGTGTGCACGCCGCTGCTGAGCTCATCAAAGAAGTCTCTATTGGTAAGCAGATGTGCATCATCGTCAGCAGCAGCAGATCTAAAGATCACTCACAACCCAACATTGACCTTTTAAATGTAGAAACCCTTCAAAATAAAAGTATAACCTCTAACTCTTCATGTGTAGAGAGAGAGAGTTAGTTGTTGGTTCACCTTTTTATATAACATCATCATGCTCACAGATTAACGTTTGAGATTGGCTCAGTTCCTTTTGACAGCGACAGGAAGCTGCTGATTCCCAACAATGTGTCCGAGCTCAGAAGAAGAGCAGCTCTGTGTCGTAGAAGCGACAGCCGGAGCCAGCAGAGGGGAATGTTTCTGCTCTGCAGAACAATACTTGGCTGCTAGCAGAGTCCTGGAATGACTTTTTTTACGTCTCCTTCCCCGTCCCGCTGCTACACAAACACAGTTGTGCCACTCGGGTTTCACATGAAAACGCTTTTGGATTCTAGTTGAAGCTGTTGGTTAGAAACAGGATGTTTAAGTCACTGATCTCTCGTTTTTTCATGTATTTGCTGCTTTTAGCTCTAATGCTTTTTATCGTTTTAAATTTTACCTTCAAGTTTTAAAATGTGTAAACTTCATTTGAATATTTCGATTGTAACTTTGGAATATCTGATCTGTTTATTCTAGAAAAGCAACATTCAGATTATCGATAATGGAATAAAACAATAATTCCTTATACGTTTACCTTATTCTGGTTTCCTTCTCGTGCATCTTCTCTGTCAGGATGCACGTTGAACAGGCAGGATGTTCGGCTGATGCTGCACTATGAGAAGGGCTTCACTGTGACCAGGGAACCCGTGGACCAGACGGGGGGCGCTGTGCTCTTCAGGTACCCCTACGAGAAGCTCAAAATGTCAGCCGACGATGGAATACGGAACCTTTATCTGGACTTTGGTGGTCCCGAGGGAGAAATGGTGGGTTTAACTTACAGCGAGGAGCAGAAGTATTTGAACACCCTGCGATACGTTCTCCCAGGTTTGCACTGCAGCAGGTATTTTGGCCCACTCCTCCACACAGATCTCTAGACCTGTCAGGTGTCAGGGCTGTCGCTGAGCAACACAGAGTTTCAGCTCCTTCCAAAGATGTTCTGTTGGATTTAGGTCTGGAGGCTGTTTAGGCCTCTCCAGAACCTTGATATGCTTACTGAGCCACTTCTTGGTCACCCTGGCTGTGTGCTTTGGATCATTGTCATGTTGGAAGACCCACCCACGACCCATCTTCACTGCTCTGATAGAGGAAAGGATGTTGTTGCCCCCATTCATCCTCTCCTTAATACAGTGCAGTCGTCCTGACATCTCTCACACCCAAAGCATGATGTTTCCACCTCCATGCTTCACAGTAGAGAGATGGTGTTCTTGGGATTCAACTCATCCTTCTTTTTCCTCCAAACACATTAAATGAAGTTTAGACCAAAAAGTTCTATTTTGGTCTCATCTGACCACATGACTGTCTCTAATGCCTCCTCTGGATCATCCAGATAGTTGTTGGCAAACTTCAGACGGGCCTGGGCATGTGATGACTTGAGCAGGGGAACCTTATGTGTGATGCATTATTTTAAACCATGACAGTGTAGTGTTCTACTGACAGTGACCTTTGAACCTGTGGTCCCAGCTCCCTTCATGTCATTGACCAGCTCCTCTCATGTCGTTCTGGGCTGATTCCTCATCTTTCTTATCGTCAGTGATACCCCACCAGGTGAGATGTTGCATGGAGCCCCGTCTGAGGGAGACTGACAGTCGTCTTTAGCTTCTTTCTAACAGTCGCTCCAACAGCTGCTTGGTGGTTGCCCCGTAGCCATTTCCAGCCTTGTAGAGGTCCACAATTTTGTCTCTGGTGTCTTTTGGCTGCTCTTTGGTCTTGTCTATGGTAGTTGGAGTCTGACTGACTGTGGGTGGACTGGTGTCTTTAACAAGCTACTAATTTAGATTAATAAGTGGAGTACAGTTAGAGGAACAGGTCTTTGAGAGCCAGAATTCTTGCTTCAGGTTTTCAAATGTGCAGAAGTGCAATACAAATACATTTCCTGACACTTTTTAAATGTTGTCTCTCACAGTGGGAATGCTGCTACAATGTGAATTTCAGACCCCTCCATGATTTCTACGTGGGAGAACTTTTCACAGGGTGTTCAAATCCTTCTGTTTCTTCATCTAAATCGTCTACTTTATTTTTGCTTTCAAATCTGAATAAAGGTTTTATTTTAATTTTAAATGCGTGCAAGCCTTTCTTAATGTCAGTATTTTAAAAACTTTGTCAATTTTCAAGACACTGAATAAGATGGAAGGAAATTTGATGTGACTTGTTTCTGTCTTCTTTTCAGTGTCAGATGGATTTTTTTGCATAATTGTCTTATTTTTAGATCTTGAAGGGTCATTAACAGTCTTACTTTGTTGATGATTTGATGAACCATGTTTATGTATTACAAGAGGAAAATAAATGTAGGTAATTCCGTTTTATTTCTCTAACTTCCTCCCTTCACCCTGCAGGTGTTTGACCTTCACTCGGGCCCGAAGCCGGTGGTGTTCGTCCTCCACTCCTTCCTGTCGGCGAAGCTCGCTCGCATGGGCCTCCTAACGTGAACCGGCTGGTGGCGGCAACACCAACAGAAAAAACGAAACGAACGGATTTCCTTTCACATTTCATTTGATCCACTTTCCCGGTTCACAGCTGAAGTTTGGCCGGAGGCGAGGTGGCGGCGGCGCTGCTGCTTAGAAAGTTTAACTCGCGAGCTCTTTGTTGGCTGATTGTCTCAATATTGTGCCTTCCAGCCCCCCCCACCTCCTGAAAGGTGAAAGGAAGGGCCACCTTCCAACATCATTCCACAGAACAATGTTTTAATCTTCACGCTTCAGCTGATGTGATGGACACAAAGATGCTGGAGGTGTGGCAACACCTGCACCCTCTTAAGGTTTGTTTTTTAGATAGATCAGTGGACACTCTGTTTTTACTCTGCCTATCATTCCACAACAGCCTTCCGATTATCACGACTCACGTCTCCAAACTTCATTCGTCTCCGCTGGCTTGACGCTGCGTCTGCGCGTCGTCCCAAAACCACTGTTTGTAATCAGGATCGCCAACTGTGCCTTGTTACACGGAGTTAGAAACATTCTTTCATGTTTTTGTATTTCACATAATAAGGTTTTAAGCTTTGGACATGCAGAAGCAATAGTATTACTCTAAACCACGCTACTGTGTTTTTACATGTGTGTCTCCTGACAGCATGACTTCCTGATGCTGAACGCTGATGATGAAATATGTGACGATTCTTTTTGCTCTTCTTTACATGTCCACGTATTTTCCATCCCAGCACGTCCCTTTGGGGGGTTTAAAGGCTCGCCAGTCATGTGACACATCCATTAATGTATTTTAACTCTTTTATTTTTGATTTTTTCCTTTAATCGTCACAAACTTTCCACATTATTCAAGATTAATAATTATGCACCAAAAAACTGGCAGATCTAACCCTAGTGCAAAAATGTTTTATTGCATTTTTGCAAAAAAAAAATCTGTTAATGTATCAAAAAAAATGTTTAAAATGTGACATGCTCCTAGAGTTTTGGCTACGGTTAAAACTGTCTAACTTAAAAAAGCGAAAGGTGTAAATTTAACTCATAAACGGTTTATTTCAGATAAAAACTTACCTTTAAGTTGGTGTTCTGATCTCAGCAAACCAAAGAAAGTTGCCTCCAACTTCATTTTAGTCTCTTTAAATTATACTGTAAACAAAATCTAATACACACTAAAATCTGATATATTTTTGTTATTAAAAATGCAAAAAAGGAACTCAAACTTAATTTACTTTCACATAAAGGTTCAAACTAATAATTGTGGATCTTAATCGTGTCCAAAAGAAGCATCAGTGTGCTCAGTTATATATGCAAAAGTTATGTTGAATGATTTAATATATGCAAAAGGTATAAAATGATGAATCTAGTGTTTTCGTTTAGAGCGCAGAGCTGAGAGTTGCTAAAAAGTTGATGTAAATCATGACTTTAAAAACACCTGATTCGGTGTTTATTTTGATTAGTGAGAGTTTGGAGTTTTGTTGCTTTTTAGCAGTATTATTAAAACATGCTGGTGCTCATATATATTACGTTTATTTAGATTTAATCTACACATGATGGATGTGGTTACGAAGCTCAAAATCAGACCAAATAACCTTTCTTTCCACGAATAACTGTTCTATTTTGCAGAAATCGTCTCTAGTTGCAGCCATAGATGTATTTCAGGTCCCCCTCTTGTTTAATTTTGCCTACATGTGGACTTGACTCATTTACGAGTTTAACACGACCCCTCAGCAGAGCCTCTGCTCTCCTGGACCTCAGACAATGACCTATTGTGATTCCTAACTGCGCCACAGGAAAACCAGATAACCCTTCTGTACTTGGTCATTCCTGCCTGAACCACCTTTTTTTTTTGTTGATGTAGACTCTCTAACAGATTTTTATAAATCAAAGCACAGCATTGTTTAGTTCCTTTTTAAGGGTTCCAGTCCTTTTCAAGCATGTCTTTTATAAATGATTAATGTTGAAGCAGAAATAGTTTTTACTTCCCTTTATATCACATGTCGTTCCGTGTAATGAGCTCAATGTGATTCAAGTTCCTGCTACGTTTTACACAAAGCTAGTCATGTTGCCGTCACCTGACCTGCAGTTGAAAGACCTTCACGCCGTCCTGTTTTTACCTCTATGCACTAACCTATCAGAACCTTTTATATGTGTGCATGTACCTCTTTCGTTTCACCTTCAGTCTTCCCCATCTCTCCTGTCTATGCAATTAATGCTTCTAAAAAGGGTTTTTTTTTTCAACCAAAGGTATTATTTGTGGCAGCTTGCGTCCTATACAATCATAAACTGAGATCCACAGGAGGATAAAGTGCTGCTGCAACAACTTGTCTTATGCAAAGTATTTTAGATTCCTTACAAGATACAGTATACAATGTATAATAGAAATGTAGTTTACTGAAATGTAAATAAACCAATAAAACTTGTTATTACATGAGCTTGTGTGTCATCTTTCTTATGATTTAGACCAAATTGGAAGCTATTTGTGTTTTATTATCAGGTTTTATTTGGAGGTTCTACTGGTTAGATATTAGAGAGATGGAAATTTAAAAGACTAAGCAAGAAGTGTGGTAAATTTAGTCATTGTGGCATTTATTTATTGCCTTTAGGAATATTTTAGCTCTCAAATCAGTGTTTTAATTTATCAATACATGTTTTATTAATGATAAAAATCACACCTTTCTATAAGATATCAAATGTGTCCATTTTACTATTTATGCATGCTTGTTGGTGAAGGCACCATTTATTTTGATTCCTTAAGTTTCTTTCTTTTAAAAAAAAAAAAGATTGCAAAGCTTAAAGTTAAACAGGCATAAAATAGTATTGTCACACCAAAGGGCTATTGTTCTTGGTTTTTTTTTTCGTAAGGACGTGAAAACAGCTTTTTGGCATGACTTATTTGTCCATCTGATTCTCCCCGTTTTAAATTTTCAATTTACGTTTAAATAACATTAAAAACTTGCTGAAAATGTTTATTTTAACCTACTTTTTATTTTATTCTAACGCTTACTGGCAAATGTAAAATTTTGAGTGTAGTTGCTTACTTTTACCGCTAGATGGCAGTAACTTTTAAGTTAAACATTAGAAAGACGTCAAGTTGGTTTCCTTTGACCGGATGTTACCTTGTTTTGTTTTTAAAATAAAAGCATGTACTTTCAGGACAAACTTCTTTAAACATCAAAAGTTGATCAAATAAAATAATACAGCAAAGATTTGGGGTATTAATTTTATTTTGGGGTTATTTTGGTGATAATCCCATGTTTAGCGTACACGCCTGGACGTTAATAAAAGATATTTTGAAAATTTTAACCGGAAGTTGATCTCAGATTCACCTAATTTGTTGAAAGTAACATCCGCGTTGTTGCTACTGCGCTAGCCACTGTCCTGTATTGTCATGTCACGAATAATCAGTGCCTTTGAAAAATAGATTTGCGAGCGTTAAATTTTTTTCTCGTATCCAACTTTGGGTAGGGTCAGAAAATAGAAATCTGGGTGGAGAACGGAAGAGTGAGATGAAATGACAACGTCAACATTACAGGTAGGATGCTAACGTTAGCGGTCTGTAACTGGATATAACTAGAAGCAGCTTGTCGGTCTTAAGCTAACCTTTGAGTTTTAGCTAATCTGATGTGTTATTAATAAAATACAATACACTAAATACGTGTGTATATAAAAGTCTAGAGTCTGCGGTTGCAGACTATCTGTATGAAAGTGATTTGAACGATTAGACGACCAATTAGCAATTCGATCTAGAACCAAAACAAAAAATGGCAAGACCTGCATCTGTTCTTTACTTGTAATGTAGGAGCTCGTTTCCATTAATATGCATGTTTTATTCTAATAGATTTCGCAAAAATCACTCCGCAATATCTAGATGTTAGTGTTTTTTCTTCTAATGACATTTTTTAAGACGCTTTTTATTTCAATTTGTGTGTCTTTACCGATATTCACTCTTTCTCTGTGTCTCCTGCAGAAAGCGATTGATCTTGTCACCAAAGCCACAGAGGAGGACAAGGCAAAAAATTATGAAGAGGCTCTGCGCCTGTACCAGCACGCTGTGGAATATTTCCTACATGCCATCAAATGTAAGTGAAGGATTCTGGCACCTAACTGTAACCGAGGCCCAGTTTGCTGATGTTAATAACTTCTGACTCTTCCTGTCCAGATGAGGCCCACAGCGACAAGGCAAAGGAGAGTATACGAGCCAAGTGCATGCAATACCTGGACCGAGCAGAGAAACTTAAGGACTATCTGAAGAATAAAGACAAACAAGGGAAGAAACCTGTCAAGGAGGCACAGAGCAATGACAAGTATGGTATTACTTTAATTAGAACACACTGAATAATAAACTTTATTGTTGGTTTATGTTTTCTGTGCTTCTTTGTTTGCTCCAGGAGTGACAGTGACAGTGAGGGCGAAAACCCAGAGAAGAAGAAACTGCAGGAGCAACTTATGGGTAGGAGCCTGAAGGAAAACAGTATCAATGTTAATGTCTGTTACTTCCGCTCCTCTCTGATCTGTTGTGCTGCATGTGACCCAACATTCTCTCTCTGTAAAATACTTTGAAAGAATAATACTTGATCTACAAGCAAAGAGCCTCTGAGAACATTTGAATAAAAACATTAAAGAAAAACATTTAATGCTCATCCGGCAGCTAAAAGCTTCAATTAAAAAGAAATACATCACACTGAATCCCAGTCGCCTCTTATAAATCTCTGGGATCTCTTATCAAAGGGACTAAGTGTGATGGGATGTTTAAATAAGGATCTAAAAAAGCCGTAAGAAATTAGAAAGTTTGAGAGTGCCGTAGTTTTATCATTAGATCTGTTTGTTTAGAGTTTTCTTAATCTCTGCAGCTGTGTCATCTTCACCATGTTGTGTGTTTGTAGGTGCTATTGTGATGGAGAAACCTAATGTCAGGTGGAACGATGTTGCTGGACTAGAAGGAGCAAAGGAGGCGTTGAAGGAAGCGGTCATCCTGCCCATTAAATTCCCCCACCTGTTCACAGGTGCTGTTTGATCCGGACTGGGTTTAGAGTTTCTCTACAAGTTTTGGTTTCTTTACAGCTGATACACAAATAATGCTTCAGACACACATTAGGAGGCAAAAAAGCACATTTAGTACTTTCTTTACAACAAAAGCTCCCCTTTGGGAGTTATTTTAACATTTTGACTCATTTCAGTCATGTCTTTGTGTTCAGGGAAGCGGACCCCGTGGAGAGGAATCCTGCTGTTTGGACCTCCGGGAACAGGGAAGTCATACCTGGCCAAGGCCGTGGCCACAGAGGCCAACAACTCCACCTTCTTCTCTGTCTCCTCTTCAGATCTCATGTCCAAGTGGCTGGGAGAGAGTGAGAAGTGAGTTAACGACGACTGGGTGAAGTCTTCCTTTGGGTTTATTGTAAATCAGAAATGTAGTTTTTCATGTTTAACAACTTTGGTGTACTAAAGAGACTGAAGTTGCCATGTTTAAACTTTATTCTTGGTCTCTCGCAGGTTGGTGAAAAACCTGTTTGACCTGGCTCGCCAACACAAACCCTCGATCATCTTCATCGACGAGGTGGACTCGCTGTGTGGCTCCAGGAACGAGAACGAGAGCGAAGCTGCCCGCCGCATCAAGACAGAGTTTCTGGTCCAGATGCAAGGTGAGTCACACAGGAGCTGTGCATAAATGTGTTGAATCATAAACACAAGAAAATTGTGCAACTTTTAAATATTTTACACAGTAATTTTACTTTATTGAGTTTTAAAAAGTTAAAGGCACACTTGGTAATTTTGGCTTGCTTTTAGCACACTGGTTCATCATTAAATCAAACAAATCAGCTGTGTTCATGATCTAAAACATGTAGGAAACATGCTGGAAGCAGACTGCAGCGCCAGGCATGTCAGCTCCACTTTACTAAGTCCAGCAGGGACCGGACCGCCACTCTGAAGTTGCAAGTGTGGTATTCTGGCCACAGAGGGCGGTGGGGGTCTGAGTGACATTTCATTAACCCTGTAAAGGGTCATTTTAGCACAAACTGGCTCAAGAACATGATTTCAAGGAATACTATGCAACTTTTTCATATTTTCAAATCATTTCAAATTTTCTCCTCTACAAGCTGAAATAAACAGATGATTAACATGTTAATTAAAGATTCCTCTTTCTGTTTTCTCTAAGGTGTGGGTAACAACAACGATGGCGTTTTAGTGCTGGGAGCCACTAACATCCCTTGGGTGCTTGACGCTGCCATTCGTAGAAGGTCAGAGGTCACTTCATTACCTCAGTTTGTTCCTTCCTGACCCATGTTGTTGGATTATTTAGTTACAGCTGGTTTGTTTTCTGTCAGATTTGAGAAGAGGATTTACATCCCTCTGCCGGAGGAGCCGGCCCGGGCTCAGATGTTTCGACTTCATTTGGGAAACACGCCACACAGCCTGAGCGACTCCGACCTGCGGGAGCTCGCTCGCAAAACAGACGGCTACTCGGGTGCCGACATCAGCATCATCGTCCGGGACGCGCTCATGCAGCCGGTTAGGAAGGTCCAGTCAGCTACTCACTTTAAAAAGGTAAGAAGAAAACGACAAAGTTCAGTCATAAAATAATTAAATTAGTTAAACCGATATATTGGTCAGCTGATATTTACCATTTTTAATATATCAGCAACAGCCGATCTACCTCCTCAGTAAAGCCGATTTAAAGATATATATATATTTATGTTCCTGAATAAAATCTGTATAATAAATGCTCTAAAAATTCTTTTCAACCTAAATTTCTTTTTATATTCCAGTTTTGTAACATTTAATACGTAATCAGTTAATTGATTTGTTTGATTGACTTTAGAGGTCTGATTTTAACACTGTGCACAAAATTAAGATTGAACAGTGTTCAAAAAAATGATTCAGGTTCAGAAAGTTTGTTCATCAACTGATGTTATTAGTGACATTTTAGCATGAAGATAAGGTGAAAAATTGGCAGCACATATCGGCCATCGGCTGACTGCGACCTCTAGATATCGGCAAAAGAAAAACCAATATCGATCGACCTCTAATTTAGATTTTTTTATTTGGTTTTTACTACAAATGATTTCTGTGAATCTTTCAGGTTCTGTTGCAAAAGATTTTATTAGAATTTCACTGAAAAGTTGAGGCAGAATCCCCAAATGGTTGCCAAAATAGGGTGTTTTGTGTGTGTGTGTGTGTTTTGTGTGTGTGTGTGTGTGTACGTGCGCGTAGGTTCGTGGTCCATCCCGAAGCAACAACCAAGTGATGGTGGACGACCTCCTGACTCCGTGTTCCCCCGGCGACCCTGCAGCCATAGAGATGACCTGGATGGATGTCCCTAGTGATAAGCTACTGGAGCCCATAGTTTGCATGGTGAGATCCTCACAGATGGTTCAGAAACTTTTTAATTTACTGTCACTGTCAGTAAATCTGATCATTAAAAAACGAGTTATGTTTTAAGAGCCCTGATCTGGTTAGTTTAACTCCTAAAAGAGGAAAAAAGATGGTTAAACAGACGGTTTGGGTGTGTTCCTCCTTTCCAGTCGGACATGCTGCGCTCTCTGTCCACCACCCGTCCCACGGTCAACACCGAAGACCTGCTGAAGGTCAAGAAGTTCACAGAGGACTTTGGAATGGAGGGTTGAGACCAAACCCCGCCTCTCGCTTCGTCCGCCAGAAGGCTCAAACCGCTCCCAGTAACAACACCCCCCACCCCCTTTCACTGCTGTGTAGGCTTTCATCTCAGCTGGGCTCTTGGTTTTCTGCCTCTCATGGATGTAAACAATAAACAGCTGGTGTGACATCTTCAGGCCAGGATTTGAGAATCCCAGAAGGACGCTTCCTGAACGCCACTTTAGAAAATCTCAGCGTGATTTTGTAGTTGGACAGTAGACCCTGTGCCCCCCCATTCCCATTTTCTGACAGTGTTATCTTCCAGAATCTTCACTACATGAACTCTGCTGCGTTTTTCATGAGGAAATGCTTTAAGTTCGCCCCTCGCTGAGCCAATTCCGTCTCCGACTGAAGGACTGTACAGTTTTGTTGCCGTCGTGCACTTTGCTTTCGATCCCAACGATGGACCGAGACGTTTCGATGAAGGAACCGACGCTAGACCCCGCCAGGCATGCCAGCGTGTGAATGCATCCAAGTGTTTTTAATTCAACTTGTGTGTCTTAATGTTTATGTTTGATGTTATAAACCTGGTATTTTGTTATTTAATGTAATTAAGTTTCAGGATCAGGCCTGAAACCTCCGAGTTATTAACAGTCAGACTGAAGTATTTAACAAGAGAACAGATTCACGCGTCGAGATGTTGTTTTTATTTCTTCTTTCACAGAAAGCTGAATATTAGCAGGTTTTCTAACAAACTAAGTTATTTAAATGTTAAATTCTAGTAAAAGATTTCAGTATTTTCAGGAAATTCACTAACGAAGCTTTAACCACAGCCGTTTATTCTGGAGCTTTAGGTCGCTTTTCATCAGAGATGTCAAATTTTATTTATTTTTATTTTTTATTCGGCTTTATTTACTTTCAAAAGTGAGTCATGAGACACTTTTCTTATTAAGAATCAGAAAACAGATTTTCATGTTTGTGCATTTTACCTAAAAGATGATTTAAGACCAAATTATTCAGTTGAGTATAAACAGAAGTTTGTTTTTAGATTTTTGATTGTTTTAGTTTCAGTTTGAAGCCGATTTGCTGAAATAAGACCAAAAACCTCCAGAATATCCGACTCTGAAGCTCACATCTTATTAAAAAACAAATTAATGATGCATCACTAGAAGAGTGGAGTTAAAACATGTCGTTCAGCAGTGTTATAGAACTTTATTAATAACTGATTAGTCACTTCTTACAGCACTAGTACTTTTCCTGTTGATGGATCACCACTGAAAGGCCTGATCTTTATTTTTTGGTTTTGATAGATAAATATAAACACTAACTCCTCCTCAGACGCTACCGTTTAACTACAGTTCGACTCTCAGCCAGCTGATTGTAACAGGAGCTGGTGTGTGTGCTGTTGGATGTGTGTGTGTGTGTTCTGTACCGACTCGGACATCAGGATTACCGTCCGGCTGACGCAGCCATGAGACCCGTGCTACAGTAGTGCAGCTGTGCGTTTGTGGAGGAGCCGTCGGATCAGTGGGAGATTAGTCCGGGGATCTAACCTGCTGCTGGCCATGTAATCATTACTAATTTAACCTGAATTAATAAAAACTTGACATTTCAAATGAACGGGTGATGCTGATGTTGTTTATGTTAATGAAGGCAGCAAAAACATCTCAATCAGAAAACAGACGTTTGAAGCTTACAGGAAGTGAATCACTGGACAAATATGGCTAAAAGTCACTTTATTTTATGCACCGAGCTACAGAAGTAGTTTGAAATGGAAGGTGGTGGGTGATGTGACAGGCCTTTGGTAAGTTTTCATTTTAAAAATGACACCTGTCTTTGCACTTGCAGTTTAGAATAAACAACAAACCTAAAACAAGCCGAGTTTATGACCTACTGAAGATTTAATTCCCTTCTTTTGAATAAAAGTCTCCATTTCTCACCTTTTCTGCTTGTGTTCCTTCTGCATGGAAAGTTCCAGTTTAACCAGAAATAAATTCAAGCACTTTCCAGACAACTTGAATCAAATTTAAGAGGCTAAACTTTGTTTTTTTCAGATATGTAATCTGTAATTGGGCTCGTTCTCCTCTTGGTGAATCACTTTGCAAGCAGAGCAACAACAGCTTGATTCTAAACAGCAGAAGATTAAAAAAAACAATTTAAATGAATAAACGTAAATTCTTTGTACAAAGTCCAACTTGTTCAAGTGAGTTTGTCTTGATTCATCCGGCCGGCGTTCCCTCAGAGCCAAGAAAACGCGACACTAGAGGGCGTTATGCGTCTCCAGATCAAACTTTGCTCCTCTTGGCGTGGCTCTCAGCTGCAGGAGCAGCTCGCTTGTTGCGATGGTGCGGGAACGTTGGCATCAGCTCCGGTTCACAAGCTGGAGAGACGGAGCAGAGAGGGAGAGTTTAACCACTTGTTTTTATAACAGAATCACGTTTAATCCTCAAAACTCACGCAGAGGTTTCTCTTTGAAGTAGGAGCTCTCTAAGCAATCTTTGGCTGTCGCCCTGGTTCAAGAAAAGAGAACAAATAAAGTCACCGCACATCCTTTAGACGATTTACCTGACCTGTAGAACAACCGACATGAGAAATAAACTTGTGGTTTGGGTTAGAATCCATTTAAACTCAACATAGTAGTAGTTTTTGTATTTGAACAGCTCGTCTGCTTGTACCTGCGCTGTGGGTTGTACATGAAGAGCAGGTTGAGCAGTCGGTGTCCAGCGTCAGACAGCCAGGTGAACTTGTTCTTCAGGTTGTTGTACGGCTGCTTCCTCAGACTGTACTGACCGATGAGGGGAAGCTTAGAGAAGCCCTGCAGCAGCGCACGATTGTTGCAAGAGATTAAAAAAAGAAACAGCAATATAAAAATGTACAAATAATGGTAGAGGGCGCCTCACCGGCCAGATGTTCTCATTGGGAGTTCCCAGCAGCTGCACGATCAGGTCGACCTGCTGGATCTCAGAGGTTCCAGGAAGCAGAGGTTTGTGGGCCAGCAGCTCAGCCAGGATGCAGCCCACGGCCCTGCAACAAATACACCCTGCTTCAAGCTCCTGCTCCACCTTTTTATTAACCATAAAACTTTAGCACTCTACTCGTGTTTTTGGTGCTTTTATTATGAAAACATGGAATTCTTTTAGTTTTCCTTCTTCTCACCACATGTCCAGAGCTGTCGTTTGTGTCTTCGTCCCCAGGAGGAGCTCTGGAGCTCGGTACCTGCGTGAAGGAGAGGACAGAGAGACGATAGAGGTGGATTACTGTGGATTAAAACAAAGAGTTTCCACTGAGGCGGCAGAAGCACCAGGGTCAGCTGTAGTGCACGAGACAGAAAAGTCAGGCCGGAGAATCGGATTATTTCCTCTATTTTAAGAAGAAGATGCTGAAAATAGAAATATTTAAGTCAAACTGATTCTTAATAATCAAAATGTTCGATTATTTTTACAATTTCTTGATTAATTTGATCCTTTTTTGAATGAAAACAAGCAGGGAGCAAATAACTTCATGTCCTCGCTTATCTGCTTTATTGTTATTGGATGAATCGATTGCAGCTGAACACGCAAATTATTCCTCCTGAAACCTGAATTTTTGTCCAAATTTAAGGTAAAAAGACAAGAAATTATTAGTTTATGGAGAAAATGAGGTCCCTCACATCTGGATCAAGGCGTACAAAAGAGTAGTTTCTGATTCAGCTCTGCGCCTCACGAGGAGGCATTTTAAAAGCAGTTTGATCCACAGAGTTCATATAAAGCCTATTTGAATCAATGGAGACCAGAACGGGGCTTAAGCAGATGCACTCGCATCTGATTCAAGGGGTGAGTTTGGTGAACACTCACCACAGCGTGACCACTCTGGGGGTCATGGGCGCCTGGGGGATCCCGTACGTCCTGGCTAACCCAAAATCAGCTGCAGGAAAGAGAACAGAGATCAGATCCGTCGGATTTCACAGGAACTGAGACGTTTTCAGCAGAAAGCCGGAACACATTTTAATAATAAAAGTCACATCTGTCAAAAAAAAGATGAATACATTTCAGAGGAAGTGATTTTAGCATTGATCTTCACCAAAGATCATCAGCCGTTGGGTTTGGGACGCGTGTCAGAACACGATTACAACAGAAGCTGGAGAGGACTCACCGATCTTAACGCAGCCTTTGTCTGTCATCAGCAGATTGGACACCTTCAGGTCCCTGATAACGAGATTGAGGAGGATAACGATGAAGCTGCTCTCACCTCTGTTTGCTGCAACTGTCCTGTTAAAGCTGTGTTTGGAAACACATTCGTGTCGCCTTCCTGAGCACACACACGTTACCTAACCGTCTTTGGGTAACGTTAAATCAATCAATAAATAAATCAATAAATAGTTGATTATGTGAGGTGTTCCTGAGTGCGTTTAACTGAGCAGTAGTAGGTTTAAAAATAATCTTAAAACCTAAAAAGATGCAATAATTGATGAGCAGTAATAAATCCTGAGCGATCAGCCCTAAGCTGATTTCTCCCAAATTTCACTTTGATTTTTTTAGCTTCAGAAAAATGGCTGCCTTCATGTGAACTCTAGAAGATCTCACCTCAACTTTAAAAACCACCACAAGCTTCACCTACATAGGCTTACGTTAGATTTCCACATTTATCTGTTGCATAAAGTTGCTCCTTCCTTCCTTCACCTCCCTATTTCATCATTTTTTTCCTACATTCGTTGGCACAGGAACTTTCAATTTTCTGTAAAATGAAATAATCACATAAATGTGTGTTGGTTGTCTGCCACCGTCTGGGACCGACCTGTGAATCATGAAGTTGTGATGAAGATATTCCAAACCTCTGAGAAGCTGAATGATGATACATTTGACCTGGAAAAGAGAAATTTTATATGAGTCCAAGTAGAAAAGTCCACCGTCCATAACTGTATATAATGATTTTATTCATTTGTTTTATTCATTCCTAACTTTAGGACTTAAAAATAAATACAAAACACTCTTTTTTTAAATTTACACATGTGGAATAGAAATGCATTTACCTCTTTGTGACGGGACTCGTATGAAAGTTTGACCTACCTGAGCCTCGGAGAACGGCGTCTGCATGTTTTCCAGCAGGCTGGCGAGATCCTGTTCACAGTAACTCATCACCAAAAACAAACTACAGGGAAGGAAGAGAAATAAACAGGAAACGGAGACTGAGATTCACGTGTGTCACTGTTTTCTGCACAACTGTTATCAATCAGAATATCTGTATGTGCTGTAGTTTGAGTGTGTGTGTGTTACCTCTCCAAATGGCTACCTACAACCACTTCTTTCAGTTCCACGATGTTGGGATGTCTCAGCCTCAGCAGCAGTGTGATTTCTCTGAGGCTGCTGATGGGAATCCCTGATGGGAAACAACACACATTTACAGATTTGACACATGCATAAGAACAATAACAGGAGCATCACGCTGTGACAGAAAAAAAGCATCATGCTGAAACCTGAATGGAGTAAACTGTATATTTGACTGGCTGATCCAAATTTACTTTTATGTTTCTAAACAGATCTTCCTTTTATCATAAGGTCTGATGATCCGTAATGAAACTATCCTCAATGTTTCTTAGAATAAATGTGATTTATTAAGATCTCGTAATCCAAACTCAATCTAAGGGTCTCACCATCTTTTTCTTTGTCCATGCGAACTTTCTTCAGCGCAACAATCTCGTCTGATTTAGTGTCACGGGCTCGGTCTGAATCAAAAGAAGAAACTATTCATTTCCACAGAATTTCCTATAATTAAATAAAAATGTTTAGTATATAGTGGTTAAGTACACTTACACACGATGCCATATGTTCCTTCTCCTATTCGATTGAGTTTCTCAAATTCTCTGACACTTCTGCAGCTCCCAAACTAAAAACAAACAAAAGATTTAAAAAAAAAAAAGCTTATTTTCATTGTTGTTTATGGACAAAAAAGGCTTTTAAGTAGTCAAAAATAAATGCTTAAATTTTATTTTTAAGGGTATATTTGTAGAATCACAATATTAAGCCACCCAAAGGATAATAAATTACTCAAATAAGTCTGCATGTGCAATAGTGTGTATTATTCTAACTACAAATGCATTTAATGGACATTTTTATGTAAGAAACTTATTTGTAAAGCATGAGCTGTATAATTTGACCATAAAACACAACATCAGTCTTGAACAGATACAATAACATTAATTAGTTGTAAACTGCATATAGAGTTGTAATAAATCTAGTGGTTCCCACAACTAAATAAATAAAAAGGGATTTGTTGAATCAAATTAAATGTCTTTATTTTAGCAAACATAATATATTTTGACTGGTGTAAATATGTGCCGAATTTGAGCCTAGCCTACGTAATTTTTAAAAAATCGTGCGAATTTATAGCTAATCTACGCAACATTGTAGTTATGAAGAAGAATTGTTAAAACACCAGAAGCGATAATGGAGTTTGGCGTTCGGTGCTCGTTTACTTACCCTGTCATTTTCAGGCACTGTGAAAGTTATATTGTTTTTAATGGATCTCAGCTTTATGGTGTCCGGTTCATCCTCTGCGACAGCGTCCATATTTAGATTTTTTAGTAGTTTTATTTATCAAAAAGACAGAAAAAGCTAGAAACTAGCTAGGCGCCATTGTGGTTTGTTTTGAAGCCAATGAGGACAACAAAAACCTTTCCCGGAGTTTGACGCCTTTTAAACACAGCTCTCCTTCCAGCGGCGTTTCTGCAGCTTAGATCCATGTTGTCTTGGAAAACTGTAATAAAAAAAAGGAAGAAAAAAAGCATGAAACATGTATTTGGATTTAAATCATACTAAGTGGAATTATCAAGCAGCCTGTTTGTAAAATAGAATAGAATAGAATAGAATAGAATAGAATAGAATAGAATAGAATAGAATAGAATAGAATAGAATAGAATAGTGGGCAAATTCCCTCAGCACGTACACTTAGAGAATAGGACAAAATAATACAGGTAAATACACAAAATTAATAGGCTATTATTGTAACCTTCAGTAATTAAAATAATTAATAAAAATAGAAAATTGAGTTTCCTAGAAGAAGCAGCATAAAAGACACACATACAAATGTGCAGTATTGCCCACAAAAAATTCAATCTCTGCTCTCTTTCTACATTTTACTATCACAAAAGAATAATTTTACATCTAGACAGCTCTGGGTCAAACTCCCTAATGTTAAATAGTTTACTTTAAGTAACTTGAATATCTTTTTAAAATCTTTGTTAGACTCATACACATACTTTTCTTTTTAAAACTTTACTCCACATAAAAACTCTAATATCTAACACACACACACACATATATATATATATATATGAGGCCATATTGTATATATTGACAGTAATTAAAAGAATCTGTTGTCATTATGAATAACTAAGCTGACAAAATAAGCCAAGTATGTGTTCATTGTAATTTTTAAAGTCCTTATTTTCCACAAGCTTTTATTTTTTTTAAGCCATCAGGAATTCTAAATTGTTTTGATTTAAACAAGCTTTTGTTTTCTTTTCTTCACCTCATGCTGCAGATAAAGTTACTGGCTGGTAACCATCTTCTTTCCCACTACAAACGGTGCAGAACCCGGCCTTCGCTCCTTTATGGCATCAGCTATGGTGATGGTGGACGGCGAGGCGTAGATGTCATCTCGTGATGGAGCGGTGACGATGATGGCAGGTGGCCGCTCAGAGGAGTTGGTCGAATCTGTCTCAGTGTTTGGTTGAACTGAGAGGTGGTGGTTCTCTGAAACTGAGAAGCACCTGTTGTGAATCTAAAAAGGGTTTTCCATTCTATTTCATTATTCTATTCTAATTTTGTCACAAAAAGTCATAAATATGAAATATATTATAAGATATTTATGATGTAACTGTGGCTTTCAGTTATATTTTTGTAATTCAAAGTCACAATTATAACTTTCTACAGAAATAATGGTGATATAAAGTTATAGTTATGACTTTCACAGAAATAGCTTTGAGATATAATGACATAACTGAGACTCAAAGTTAAAATTTAAACCTAAAAGTCATTATTCAGATTTTTAGACAAAATGATGAGATAAAATGTCATAATTACACATTTCAATTCAGTTTATTTATATAGCGCCAAATCATGACAAGTCCTCTCAAGGCACTTCACAAGGTAAAACATAGTTGAGTTCAGTTCATTATGCCAATTAGATAAAAGTTTCATACATAAGGAACCCAGCAATCCTCATACTGAGCAAGCATGTAGTGACAGTGGAGAGGAAAACTCCCTTTTAACAGGAAGAAACCTCCAGAGGATCCTGGCTCAGTATGAGCAGCCTACTGTCACGACTCACTGGGGGTTTGAGAAGATAGAGCAGATACATGAAGACACAATTTAAAGCTTAAATTAATTTAAAAGTCATATTTCATGCATTTAAAAGTCATAGATATGGGTCTTGAAGTCATAATTATGAAATCAAATCAATATAATGACTATTAAAGTCATACGTGTCTATGCTTCCACAATAGAAAAGTTCTCATCTGAGAATTTGTTAAAACACATTTGAACTTTTCCACTTATAAAATTTTTAATAATTCTGACCAGGAACTCTGTCTCTTTAAACCGACACTCAGACTGCATGACGCTTCATCCTCTGTTTTACCTCTAATAAAACATGTTTGACTTCTAGTAGCCTGGGTTTAAACTGCTGCTGACGTTGATCTAAACAGTGTGTGTTTGTGTGTGCGTGCATTAAGCTCCAGTGTTTGCTTGACACGACATGCATCAGCCAGAGTTAAATTGGATTGGACTGGTTTCCAAACGGTGTTAAGGCTTGTTAGGGCTGCATCATGTGAGTGGAAGAACAATGATTAGCGTTAATGATGATTAGTTGGCTTACAGGGGTTGCCCTCTTCCTTTTTACAGTGTAACATAGCTAATAGACCTGTCAGGAAAAAAACTTGCCTAAATGAGAAAATCCTTTGTATAAATCTGAATGTTAACTGGATGCTGTTGAATGTTATTAATTTAAGAGTTTATATATTTGTATATTAAGTAAAAATATCAAAGTCTGCATGTTTTTCATGCAGCAAGTCTTCATTGTGAAAATATGACATCATAACTGCACCTTGAATAACTTATATAGAAAAATAAAAAATTAGATAATTGGTCATAAATTTGCACAAAACACTTCCTGTTTGTAGCTGATTTAATTTAAGTAGTGCATTTACCTGAATCTGCCCTCTGGCTTGCTCCAGACCCCATCGAGCTCCAGTCAGCTGTGGCAAAGTTCATACATGTCCAAAAACTTGATGTTTACATGTTGCTCAGTTCATGGCACGACATGTTCAGAGACCTGCGTTCATGCCGGTTCCTCCTGTTCCCATCTCTGTCCGTGTCCCTGCCTGCATGGGGGAGATGCAATAATCCTCTGCAGCAGCTTACGGCAACCGTAAAGATCCTGGATTTAAAGGGCAGATCTTATTTACGTGTGAACGCAATACGTTTCCAAGCATGGTGGACAACTAGTGCTACAAACTTAAACTGAATTTTAAATAACATGAATGGAATTTTAAATATTTGAATTTGATGCAGAAAGCTGTGGTAGGCTGCAAAAATGAGATGGAAAATGTTTTTAGCAATAGTATAAAAGTTGACACCTGCAGGTGTATGTGGATGTTTTAGAGCACATTTCCTGGGTATTCTGAGAAGAAAACGTAAAGATTCTGGAGCACAACCTTCGTGGCATATTTTACACAACATTCATCAGTTATTTCACCATCCAGGGGCCATGATGATTTTTCTCTATGTGTTTAGTTAACAGGCATGATGAGAGGATTATTAAAAATGACAACAGCAACAACAATAATTTAATGAGAATATTTTTGTA
>SSNS01000569.1:0-10863 GCA_006937985.1 Aphyosemion australe
ACAACAAACCATGGCCAAACTCAGTCAGCTCAAGATGGAGAAGGAGATTGCATTTAAAAACAAAGACACAGAGAGTTACAAAAGAGGTGAAATATAGGTTCAGCGGGGAGGTGAAAAATGCTAAATCAAGGTACTCTGAGAGGCTGAAAGAACAATTCTCAGCTAACGACTCGACTTCTGTGTGAAAAGGGCTTAGGCAAATCACTGCTAAGCCAAATAAACCCACTCAACAGAGGACCTATAGTCAACAGGCTAAACAAGTTCTAATCAGTGACTGCCCACCAGCCAACCAGGACATCACCCATCAGCTTACATCTCCATCTCAACAAGGTCACCTACACCTCCATGCCCACAGAAGTCTCCTCACAAAAGGCATGTCCGCCCTCCTCCAACACACCACTAACCTTCCTGGAAGAGGATGTTAATAATAGGCTATTCAAGAGGCTAAACCCCTACAAGGCGTGTCTCCATCCACTGAAAGAAACTGTGCAGCTGGGCCCAGTCTTTACAGAGACTATGCATATATGCATAGGTAGCTTCTGCTTGTTAAGCAACAACAGACCAGAACACAAGCAACAACATAAAGCTACAGTGAGATTCACCCTCCCATATTCCAGCCAAAATTGACAAAGCTCCTCAGATGAGAAGTGAAACATCTTCAAAAAACCAAAGAAGTTCACATACGTTCATTTGAACCCCTTTAGATCATAATGGTCAAATAATGCATTTATCTTCTGTGTCTGATATACCTTAAGCCATTCCAGGTTTATGTTCTCCCTCCGCTGGTTGAGGTCCTTGGTGAAGGCAGCCTTGAATCGCACACTATAGGCAGGATCATCCTCTGAGATCTTCATTGCATGCTGGAGGTGGCACAGGGCAGGTAGAACCACAGAGCAGGATACATAGTTCTCCCCACCAAGCAGCTCAGTGATGTACCTACACACACACACACACACACACACACACACACACACACACACACACACACACACACACACACACACACACACACACACAGAGAGAGAGAGAGACCAATTCATTTGACTCAGATTACACATTTTTTAAATTCTTAATCACATCACATTTAAGGGCAGGTGGTTCTTAGATACAAAGTGACATTTCAAAGAACTTGTATGCCAATTCATGAACAAAAAATAAATGATTGAATAAACTAACAAATTATAATCTTATATCGCTTATTATTGTTAAATAAGAAAATTTGCTCTTAGAACTGTTGTATAAAAGCAGTATCACAAGAGAGGGAGTGCTGTTGCGCCGAATATCAGCACTGGTGTGATTATTTACGTATTAATGATATGAATCACACAAATGCTAATATTCGGCGCAGCAGCGCTCCCTCTCGTGTGATATTGGTTAATTATGAAATTTAAAATGACATAGCCTACCTAAAGCAAAGGAGTGAAGTTCCCAGCTGGCATCGATGAGGTGTGCAGTAACACCGAGGTAGTTATCATTATTGACAGATGTCCAATGGTCCCCAGTCAGTGCTACACACGTTGCCTCCATCAACTTCTCATCTTTTGCGGCTTTCATGCGGCGTGCTGGTCATGTATTCTCCTCACGATTGTTCGCCTCGCAGGTAGTTTGTAGGATGGGTCACCTAAGGCCGCCTGGAGAACAAGCTCGAGTCCATCATCTTCGACCACGCTGATGGGCCGGCAGCTCGTGGCAATCCACGGAGCAAGGAGATTAATGAGTTTATCTGATAGAGCTGCACTGGTGGGCTTGCCTCGGTTGCACTCAAACATAGTAGTTTGACGAAAAATCTTCCCCGGCGCTACACTTGGTCCAGCATCTTCCAAATTAGCTAAGTCTTTCGCACCCTCAGGTATACATCCGCACCACGCATCCGCGCTGAGTATACATCCGCGCCAACCAGGTATACATCCGCGCAATGTGAAAGTCATCATAGCTTACTTAGTATAGACCCAGATCCCAACCCAACTTTGAGAATAGATTAACGGCGACATTTTTTTTATCGCGCGATAAGAGTCTGGCTTTGCCGCAGCACGTTAACGCCGATAACGGCCCACCCCTACTTGTTAATTATATACATGCAGACAAATCTCCAAATGCGTGTTGAAGACACTCATGAAGCAGCTGGTAATTCACGGTTCATATGTTGATCTTAACTCAAATACCATAGGATGAAAGTCAAGGGTCACAATCATTGTTCTCTTTACAGCTATTAAACCAACACCTTACAGAACATCATGGCACTGGCAAAAACAAAAGACACTTTTCTGAGAAACAAAATAAGACAGAATGGTATTTGTGTATTTATTTGTCATACCAACTGACAGTTGCCAACTCAAGTGGGCCGGTCTGAGACATGGAGCCACTAACGTCCTGCATGTGGGGCTCAAATCTCAAAGTGATTTGATCATAATTATTACTAAAACTCACTCTTAAATGTCTTTTAATGTGTGGAACACTGAAAAACCATTTTCTAATGATTGTTTCTGATTACAATCAGTCACTGAGTTTTTCATGCAGGCTGATCATGAAAATAGTCTCCTCCACCTATCTCCTGCATTAGCTTCTGATAGAAAATAGACGGTGAAACTCTAGGATTAGAAAATCCTGACAGATCTACGTCACACTGTCACTTAACATTCATGGACTCACGACAGGGAAGGCTGTTGTTGGTTTAGCGTCCAGGAAACAGCAGAGAACGTCTGGGCTAGTAGAAGCTAACCGTTAGCATTAGCAACTCCACCACACAGCAGAACGCCTCCAGGCTTGTGTTATTTGTGGAGATAAAACATCAACGTTGCAGAGCAAACAGAGTCAGTGGTAGAGTCGTGTTGCTGTTAGCCAATCAGAGGAGAGATGTCCACATATCAGGAAGTAAGACTCCTAATCCTATAGACATGTATATAAACACCAGATGGCTCATGATGTTCTGTAAGGCGTTGGCTGTTCGCCAGTGGAGTGCGACGTAGCAACGTGGCGACCGTCTTACTAGCGACAGCTGCCCCCTTTTGTAACATTGGTGTCAATGGTGAATGTACTATGTAAATAACTCTAACTTGCTCAATTTTCAATCGATTTTCAAACAATTTGATGATTATAAACGCCAGAGATGTGACTGTGAAATATGACGGATTTGGCCCATTAATCTCAACATGTGCAAGTATGTCGTCTCAAGCCTATGTGTTATAAGGATTCAAGCCTATGTGTTATAAGGATTCAAGCCTATGTGTTATAAGGATTCAAGCCTATGTGTTATAAGGATTCAAGCCTATGTGTTATAAGGATTCAAGCCTATGTGTTATAAGGATTCAAGCCTATGTGTTATAAGGATTCAAGCCTATGTGTTATAAGGATTGTAATAATGCAAACCGTTAATATTTAATTGAGTTGAGTGTTTTTGATTAAGCTGTTCACTCACCTTCCAGCTACTACCATAGAGAGCGGAGCGTCTGCTGTCTGAAGTAAGATGGCTGCCGTTTAGCTACGGCCTCAACTCCCGCTTTCACCATCTAGTGTTTATATACATGTCTATGCCTAATCCTGCCTTGTTCTGCCACTCTCTCCTCCAGCTGACTCCTCCGTGCTGGTACAGATGCTTCTGCCCCCCAGAGTAGAAGATACTGGGTGTGTCCGAATCCAGGGGCAGGATGCTTGTGAGGACGCATTTTGAGTTCGATTACGTCACAGCGTAGCGACGAGTACTGTCCGAATTCGAAGGATACTCATTCTCACGTCCTCATATGCGTCCTCATTCCACCTGAATTTTGAGGATGGGTCTGGTGTATCCTCACGGGCCAAGGCTATCCCAGCATGCTTTGCGCGCCGGCCGTTGGATTCTCAACAAGCAGAAGAAGCAGCTAGCAGCGAAGTTTTAAAAGTAAGTTTGCTTTAAAAATAGCGGTAAAAAAATAAAAAGCTTAAAGCGGTTCTGTTTGTAGGCATTTTTCGTTTGTATATTTGTTTTTTTTNTTTTTTTTAATGTAATTTTAGGCAGAAAAAAACGAAAATAGCTTGTAAGGCGAGTCCCGTAGTTATTCCTGTGTGTTTCTTTAGTGAATTAAGCTTCTTGTCATTTGTTTTAAGAACAACAGAGCAAAGAAGCTGTTTTATTAAGCTCAGAGGTGAAGAGTGAACCTGTTTACGCATGCCCACAGTAGTTCATCTGGTGTTTTGCTGTGAAAAGTAGTTTTACATTCAGGAATTAACACAGTTGACATGTTTGACAGAAGAACAATTAAATAATAGCATGTGTGAAGAATATAATTTTTATTTTCTCATGTAGATAAATGTAAAAGTGTGTTTGTTGCCTTTTTGTCACCTGTGATCTCTGATTTTCTCTGTTTAGGACTGCAAGTGTCCAGGGTCAGGAGAGGCTCACTGCTGCTGATTTACCTGGTTGTCCTCCTGGGAGAGAGGCCTTCCACTATTATTATCATGTTAATGTTGTTTGGTATTTACATTTATTAAAGCAAATACTAATTTATAACTCATTTGATCATTTTATTATTTACAGCTGTTTTTGAACATATTACATGAACAGAAAATGGAAAGATGGTAAGGGGACAGGACTATTTATAACATATGACAATTATTTAAAGATCTAAACAAATATGGAACAGTTATGTACAGTTCAAGCAGGATTAAGCTGAGGGACTATTTTCCTGGATCATTTATTTAAACTGAGTGAGCAGGAGGTCTTTGGCAGTGTAGCTGGATCTGCTGCAGAAGGATCCCAGACGTGGATGGAGTGCTGGAACCGAGAGCCGGGGCTGGACGTTTCTGGTCAAAGGGTGGAACATCATACAGGGCGGTCTGCAGAGCTTTGGGATGCTTCCTCTCACTGTCCATCATCCATCTACAGGGATTGCTGGGCTGGCTCAGTCGACGGCTGTCACATCTCTAGGACATATTCAGAAATATGCAATAAGGAGATGGTTATGGATTCAGTAGTATAACAATTGTGGCTCTAAAACAAATAAAATGACAGTGTTTTTTTATTATATTATTTCCTACATAAATTACATAACTCATTACCTGTAGTTGTGGGTTGATGGTGCCTCCTCCAGGACAGAGCATCGCTGACTGCCTTCATACCAGCCTCTCTCATCTGCAACATCTTCAGAAAAAGAGTTTTTTATTATTAAATTTAATACACACATATAACCTGCATTACATTGGTTCTGTTTAAAGAAAAGCAGGGAATAATAAAAATAAATCTACAGATGATTAACATTTTTAGAAGAGCTCTAAGCATGATTAGTCTTAAGCTGAATAAACAAATGCACAATGAAAACATTTCAATGCTGTTTAACTTAAAAAGTTCGTTTTTGATACTTTTACACCAACTTTATGCTCATTAAGAAGTTCTAAGATCATATTTACATGAGAAAATGCCCTACTGTATTCAACATTTAAAATGTATTTGGTTTATATTAATTATTTACATGTTAATACTCTATAGTAATGTGTACATTTAACCACCGACCTTTCTGTTGCTTAAAATATACATAAAACTATTTAAATATAAGTCCTAAAAGCTTGTAGACTAAACTAACTTACTTTAAATTACTTTACCTGGAAATGGTTATCTCTCAGCCTTAAGAACAAACGCTGGCACGAATGTGAAGCTGCTGTAGCTCCCTGCACGATTTTCGCTAGCTTAGCTCTTTCCCTTGGCCTGTTAGCTGCCGTAGAGGTGAAGGCTAGACCGTCCGAATTCAGAGCCGCTGACTTCCGGTCTTAGCGGTCTTGCAAGGACCCGGCCTTGCTAGACTGGCGAGGACCCGTCCTCACAAGCATCCTGCCCCTGGATTCGGACACACCTACAATCTTATATAGCGCCTCTCAAGATTAAAATCACGAGACGCACTGTGCAACTTACAAGGCAGTCATTCCTACTAGAGACCACTGCAAATGTATTGATTAAACGAGTGTTCCACTCCTGCAAGATGTTACCCAACACCAAAATCTAAAAGCTACCCATTACCACTTTTGTAAACACGAGTGAATCTTGCTGGATTCTGATCCCAGATCAGATCATTTAACTTGTTATTGCTCTTCAGAGTAGCTGATTGGTTAATGAATTAATGATGGAGAAAAACAACTAAATTGTTTGTGTGTGCACGCATTCGTGTGTGTGTGGGTGTGCGTGCGTGTGTGTGTGTGTGTGCGTATACAATCAGACTGATGAGGTTTGTGGCATATAATCGCCATGCAAGTACATCCTGCATCTAATCCCATGTGCTTTAAATGTTTAAGTGATGTGATTTATTTTTTACTCAGTATCTCAAAAGTTTATCCCAGCAATCCAAGTTTTGTCAAAAATAAAAAAACAACAGAAGTTAGTGCTTGTGACAAATCTGTAGTGTCTCCTCCTCCAGCTGCTGCAGTCAGAAGGCTTTTGTGTTTTCGTGGAGACGTCTGAGGGTTGTTTCTGTTAAACAGAAAGATCATCCGCCCGGGTTCTGCTGCTCGTTCCGCTGGTTTTGCTGAACCTCCTTTTGTCCTTCACTAGCAGCCCATCTGGACCACCATTCTGGATGACGTGATCTGGAAGGCTGTAGCAGTTAGGATCAGACCTCAGGTATTCCCTTTCTGGTACCTGATTATCTGTGGCGCTCTGCCATGTGGACGAGTAGCAGCTCATATGAAGGAAGTTGGCCTCCTCCACTGCAGCAGCTATCTTGTTCTTTTCTGTGACCATGTTCTCAGAGTTCTGCTGGTTGGCCAGCCGGTGGCTGGGGAAAGGGAGCTGTAAGAAGGGAGAGGACCCAGTCACACACTGGTTGAAATCTGGAGGAGGGGTAGGTGGCCGAGGCGCAGACATGGAAAGCTGTCGGACCATGGAGGTGTTGGCTGGAGGTACCTCCTTTGTAGAAAAGAAAACCCGCCTGCAAAACAGAGTTTAAACCAGCTCGTTCAAATATTTGGTACAGAAAAAGACTCACAAAACATTAATTTATATCAGAGACCACAGCAAATTGAAAAAAAAACAAAACAAAAAATGAGTAAACAAGAGTTTTAGTGTGAATATGTGTATTTGGTTCTCTAAATTTTAGAGGTTTCTCTGGATCAACACATCTGATTTTAGTCAGTAGCTGAGTAACAGGCTGAGCTTGACGACCTGCTGAACTGGTAATTCAACCATCGAGTCAGGTGTGCTGGAGCAGGGAAACAACTAACACATGCTGGATAGTGGCCCTAGAGGAGCAGAGTTGCTTACCCCTGCAACACCACAGAAAACTCTGATTAAAGCCGCTTTTACTTTAAATGGAGTCTCAGTACATTTCATAAATGGCGTCTGCCCTTTTAAGAACTTCTAAATCAATTTTAAAACTATCAGGATTAGGGATGTTCCGATCACGTTTTTTGGGAAACTGGGAATTAATGGAGAGAGGTGATTCGCTCTGTTGACGGCGAAGGGAAAAGTCGAAAGTGAAAATAGTCTGTTTTGAAGGCTGCGTATCATGCAGCTCTGTCCTTTCTAGCATGTTGAATGACCAGAATGAACACATTACAACAAGTGGCTGTAGCTCTGCCTTCGCTGTCCGGTTTAAAATACCACCAAGCTGCAGACATTTCAGCTCTCCTGAGGAGACACGTTAGCTCTGCGTTAGCTTGCTTGCTAACAGCTGCACCTTGGTGTCTGAATACCTGCCTGCGGATGTTACTGTGTTGTTTTCGTACAAGAAACAAAGAATATTGATATAGAGGAGCTTCTTGAAATTAAAACTAAGCCATTGTTGTTCCATTTGAAAATCTCTATCTCAGGATGAATTTAAAAAGTCATGTTTGTTGTTTTAAAAGGTTAAATCTTTCAGAAATCAGCATCAACATTTTCATTAATCAAATTTAAATGGTGTCCCTCTGAGTTCTGTTTTGGGTCCTTCCCTGTTTTTGTTCAATGTGTTTTGATTTAAAACAGATTATTAGCTGTTTGACCAATATTTTCTACCAAATATATGCCAGTTTCATTCAGCTGTAGTGTTTGAGTATTTCAAGTTTCACAAATGATCAAACTTTCTTTGTGGCAGATATGAAAAGAAAGTCTGTAGTTAAGGTCTAAATTTCTTCAATCAGACATGTGCCTGCTGTTTCCAAAGGCAGCATATTGACCGGATTAGTCTCCTACCTGCAGCAGTGTTTCCATGCCAGATGATAGAGCTCAAGCACACTGAGCACCAGTGAGACGGCCGACACGGCCAACATGAAGACGATGAAGACGTTTTTCTCTGTTGGTCTGGAGACATAACAGTTCACTGGATGCGGGCATGGCCACGCCTGAGAGACAAGATGAAGCAGAATAATTACAAGCACACATATAAAGACTTGAAAGGTAAATAAATGAGAAAAAAACAGTTTTTTTACCTTGCAGACATACAGAGGATTGAGAAAAACTCCATACAAGAAGTACTGGAGACACAGAAACACCACCTGGATGGAAAACAGGTGGAGTTGAGGTTTATTTATTGTAAGATAACAGATTCGGTAGCAATATATTACATACTTAGTGCTATGTGATGTGTTGTCATGTGAATCATTACAGTAACAGGAAGATTTACCTCCATGATGCTGCGAATCAGTATGCTCAGTATGTAGGTCTTCAACAGAGCTCCTCTCAGTCGAATTCGACCAGCAGCCGGACCTTCAAACTTTTCCTGTTCTTCATCCTTCTCTTCATTCTTCCCATGTTTGTGTCCTCCTCCTGGATCTTCATCCTCCTCTCCCCCATCTCCATCATCTTCCTCTCTGCTCCTTCTTCTCTCCTCTCTGCGAACAGTGTGCATGGCGTGGCCCATGTATATCAGACTTGGAGTGGACACAAACACTATTTGGAGCACCTGAGGAGACATCAGACCGATCTATAACTAAGAAAATTATATAATATATATTGATATAATATATAATATGTGTTGATTACATTAGAAATGAAAGAATCAGCTGCTGAAATCTTTACATTTAAGACATTAGTCCTATTTTACACAAGCTAATCTAATAACAGTTTGATAAGGAACTCGTCATCCTACTGATGCTGTGACAAAGATATCAGCACGTGTATTTAAAGCTGATAATGTAAAATGAAATCTGCAGTTTTCTGGTTACTGGGCTTCCATAAAGTCAACAGCAATGGTATGTTTCTACAAAGGCATCCACTTGATAGACCACGACTTTAAACTGGTCCCAAAACAAATTTGTTATGGAAATTCTATACTACCTGGCCAAGAAAAAGTCTCCACCTGGTTTAACTAAGCAAACAGGTAGGAGCCTCCTATTGGATAATGACTGCATGGATGATTATCTTTCAGCTGCAACAAGTTATTTAACCCAACTGGTGCAATGAGCTGCTTCTCATTTCTTCAACAACCATGTGGAAAGACACATCTGGTGGTGGTGGAACAGATGTTAGTCTGTGTGAGAAGGGTCACATCATTGGCATGCATCAAGCAGAGAAAACATCTAAGGAGAAACGACTAAAACTGGGTTCAGAACTGTCCAACGCATTATTAAAACTGGTGTGATGAGTCCAGATGGACCCTGTTCCAGAGTGATGGGTGCATCAGGGTAAGAAGAGAGGCAGATGAAGTGATGCACCCATCATGCCTAGTGCCTACTGTACAAGCCTGTGGGGGCGGGGCTATGATCTGGGGTTGCTGCAGTTGGTCAGTGCTAGGTTCAGCAACAGGATGTGCTCCAAGAATGAGGTCAGCTGACTACCTGAATATCCTGAATGACCAGGTGATTCCATCTTCCCTGATGGCACGGCCATATTCCAAGATGACAATGCCAGGATTCATGGGGCTCAAATAGTGAAAGAGTGGTTCAGGGAGCATGAGACAAAAAATAAGTTTATAAATAAATAAATATCTTGTCTTGTTGCTTCGTATTGTATAATGTCAAACTGCAGCAGATGACAAATGTCTTTGCTTGCCCAGGAAATCGTCTCACTTCACCAATCTGACTGTTTTTAAATAACAGGTTATTAAAAGATGAGATGAAAAGGCAAATAATTAAGTTAAAAGCTACAGTTAGGGTTGAGTCAAATAGCTTAAAATTGGACTAAAAATCAACAAAAACTGGGAAATGTGGTATCTTAACATTAAATTGTATTGTTTCATGCCATATTATGTCTTGTTGTATCAAATCACATGTTGTTGCATTGTTGTGTATTACGTTGTATCACATGACATTGTATTGTATCGTCTAGTACTTTATAAAAATAAGCTTCGACAAGCTAGAACTGCATATTATTCGTCACTAATTGAGGAGAATAAGAATAATCCTAAATTTCTTTTCAGTACAGTTGCTAAACTTACACAGAATCATAGCTCTGAGCCAGCTATTCCCTTAGCCTTCAGCAGCAACGACTTTATGGAATTCTTCACTAATAAAATAGTTTCTATTAGAAACAAAATCATCAGCGTCCTCCCCAACACAACTTCTTCTTCCTCAGTAAGTGAGGCAGCATCTGAGGTAACTGTAGAACCTCATCTGTGTTTGAACAGTTTTGATGCAGTTGAGCTTTCAGAGTTATCAAAAATATTAGCTTCATCTAAACCTTCAACTTGTATTTTAGACCCAATCCCAACCAAATTATTTAAAGAAACATTTCCTTTGGTTACTGCCCCCATTTTAGATATAATTAACCTATCCTTAGTAAATGGATACGTACCGCAGGAGTTTAAGGTTGCTGTAATTAAACCTCTACTTAAGAAACCTTCTCTGGATCCAGATGACCTAATGAATTATAGACCAATATCTAATCTCCCATTTTTATCTAAAGTCCTTGAGAAAATTGTGGCCAATCGAGTATGTGAGCATCTAAACACTAATGATCTGTTTGAGGAATTTCAGTCAGGTTTTAGAGAG